>KN716153.1:827838-839241 GCA_000816705.1 Dictyocaulus viviparus | reverse complement strand
ACACGAAAACACTGTAAAATTGCCCAAAGCAATAAGTAAAAAATTATTAAAATGTCGTGTTAGCTTAGTATGCTCATCAAACCTAGAATGGATAGCCGTTACTTTCTGAATATCATTAAGATTTGTGTTCGTTGAAGCCGAGTGAACAACAGCTTCCAAGTCTATGGGATAAGACAAGCTTTGACTTTGATCAACCTCGTTGTGGAAATCACTTATTCATTCATGTTCGAACGCGAATTCTTGGAAATGATTGGATGCGAGCCTACTCCATACAGTGACTCGAATTGAACTCACTTTACCAGGCAAGTGCTATCTATCTTACACAGATTTCTCTTAAATTCACCGACCATTGATGTATTAACGGTATGATGGGCCAACGAACCTAATTCGCGATCTGATTATCGTTGTGCCACATGACCCATTCGTTTAGATTCTATGCAGCATTATCTTGTTATTATACTTTGTGTGTATGGCACACATTAACTCATTAACTCGTTCACCTTTTTTCACTCGGCTGTTCGGGCATTAAATCCATTAAATCGATATCATTTCGACGCATCATTGTGTTTGCATTATTATTTCACCACACATTGTGGTAGGTGTGATAGCATTATCCCAAAATAAATAACTGTTACCGGACCAGTCATGCTTCATCCTCTTAAATAAGTTACATAGTGATCTGGTTATGATCTCCGCGTAAGAATGAAATGTGTGCTTTATCCTGCATGAGAAATCGGATTGAGCAACACGTACGTGTTATGCTAGCACAATTAACTACCGTGTTACGTCCCTTTACTAAACGATTTTCACTCAACATTTGGTGATTGAACTCACTCATTGTGACTTCAATCCACCAAACAACAATATTTCTTATACAACATGTTTTTGAATCCCTTAATTACCTCTTTATTGATTGTTATCGTGTACATTCATAATATTGCATATATTGATTAATACATTCGGTGAAATATAAGTGCTTTTTCCAAACGAGAAATCTTTTTATGAAATTTTCGAGATTAGATTGTCTGTTCAATAATATTGTACGGATATTCGTTCCTAGTCATTTCGTAAGCTTATAAGCGTCTTTGATTGAGACATCATTCACAGTTGACGGGAATGGTGTAAAAAGTTTACTGTTATCTGGTCATGAGGCTTCCAGTATGAAAGACTTGAAACAATCCGTATTATGTCGGTGATTTTTCCAATAATTTGACTAATCGATAAAGACCTGTGTGATCAACTCAATTCCTTTAGAATATGCACAAATTTCACGACGGATTTAATAAAAATAGTCAAAATTTTATACATTACACTACCTCGTTCCGAAGGTCGATAGCTCCTAGCACGCTCGAGGCATTACTGCTACTTTTTATTAACAAATCTAACAATTCAATCGATATTTTAGACCTGCATGTCAGCGGAATTTTAAAATACTGCTTCTATTCTCAGCTTATAATTTGCGTATTTCAACAATCTTGCTTTTCTGATTTATGGGTTTTTTATCATTCAGTAGATAAATTTCCGTTTAGTAGACTTGTTAAAATCACGCTATATGAAAGCTTAAGATCTACGCGTACTCAAATGATTTATGCCTAAAGAGAAAAACAGGTCACATGTTGATGTCATGTTGTAACTACGGTATTTTCTTCAAATGATGTTAATGGTTGGTGTAATGACGACAAGTGCATAGAATTTATGCCCACAAGGCTGACTAGCCGTCATAAAGATGTGTTGTTCCGCCAGCCATAGTAATATGGAGTAAGCAGTGTGCGGAATACTTCAAGTATTCGTCCAGCACACCTCACACACTCAAAGATTTCACTTATTGTTCAGGGAGTGTGCTATCAATAAATCCTGAAATAATGCAAGAAATGGACTCAGTAATGAGACTGTAGGCCAACTAAGTCTTGCATTACGAATGGATAGCTCGTACTTAGAGTTCGCTATAGTTTTTCTTACTTGTTAGACCGTTTTTGTCTGAAATAATCTTCTTCTCTTCTTCTCATAACGTAACTTTGAATTCAAAACAAAATTTTGAATTTGAAAAGCTTGTTTTTGATGTTGATATTACGTTTTGGCTTGAAATTGTCGTTCTTAGTTCTCAATCAGGACTACTTGGTCTTTATTTTTATAATTTGCTCAGACGCTACTTATTGGTTATTATTTCTTCTTCTTTTGCTTTAAGTTTTTCGTTTCAGCACCAATATCACTTTTTCATATGTTGCATTAAGTCACAAAAGACTTTGACTGGGGATGATAGTTGATTTGGTGAGTGCAGCTCGTCAGGCGGACTGGGATCGTGCTCGCGAACTTTTATTTCATCATTGGGGATCAGAATGTCCAAAACTTTATGCGCCAAATCCTGACCATCCATGGGAAATTTCCGAGGAAGAAAAGGATATCGGTATGCTCCATATTAATCTTAAAGATAGTTTATGCTTATCATGACACAAATTTGTCTGTACTTTATTAGATTCTGCTCTTTTTGTACCGTTGGCTGGTGCATTCTGTGCGGATTCGTCGGTATCAGACTCTTCTCTACGTCCTTTGATTGAACAAGCCGGTTTGTCAGGTGAAAAACAACGACCTGGACAAATTTGTGGTCATGTGTTCAAAAGTGGAGAACTAACATACAGTTGCAAGTAGGTTTTGATAAGACACTAATGTATCATAACTATTCTAGAATCATGATTTTCAGAGATTGTGCTGCTGATGCAACATGTGTTATGTGTCATGAATGCTTCAACCTATCCGAACACAAAGCACATAAATACAAAGTATGAACAATCATGAGTCATTTTTCTTTTTTACTTTCTTCTTGCTTGTCCAAAATGTTAAGGCGCAGTGGGGTCATAGTAACACGCTGGCCCGAGTCAGTTCACGGCCGCCCACAAGCGTACCAAATCCAAGATCCCTCCGGATTCAGTAAGTTAGTGCCAGAAAAATCTGGGTAAGATAACTAGCACTGGCTCGGTGAAGAGTAGTCAATGTGTTAATTAAGCTCCCATTCAACCGCCTCCACGCTATAACGTTGAACACGAATGCGTAGGGGCATACCGCCAACAAGGATTGATCAACGTCAAAGCTTATCTTAACTCATCTATTATCTAAGCATAAATTTCCTCGTTAAACAAGATATTCTGAACAACTTGTTGATTATGCATTTGTCTATGCATTCATTTCGAATCCACACCTTATAAAATATTAATAATGATCTCGATAGGCTCATTTTCTGGTTTATTATGAAATCCAATGCATATATCAACTCATAGCTTTAATCTTAGATGCATACGTCTACTGGTGCAGGTTACTGTGATTGTGGAGATAAGGATGCTTGGAGCAGTGGGTACGCCTGTAAATTACATAAAACCAACGACGACGAGTGAGATATTTGCCACACATCTTATTCTTGTTGACTATGCTATGCTTAAGCATAACAGTTTTTCTTATAGTACATTCTTATCTAGAGTACTTCATAGTTACTTGTTTACAAAGATGTCGTAAATATTGTAGCACTATCCCATTCTCTCTACCAGAGTCATTAGAAGCAAGACTTCGAGGATTGACCTGTCTAATTCTGCAGTATTCCACGAGGTTAATCTGTTGGGAGAAGGCAGATGTTCTTCCTTTGGACTTGAACTTGTAAGGATTCAATATGTAACGTTTGGAGTAGGAAAAGATCACCTGTTATTACAGATTCGCCGCGGAGAAAACCGACGTTCCAAGTGTTGCTCCATATGTTACTGTCTTGTACAATGATGAAACTCATACTTACGAGACGGTAGAAATTGGCATTCTGCTTGTTCTCCATATTTCTAGCTGTTGGTATACTTCCAGGTTATTCGAGCTTTAGAAATGTTCATACATTGCACTAAGGATCAAGCAATGTTGATAGCTACCATAGTGGATCGAGAAGGCCGTAGTTCGGTCAAAGTAGGGGCAAAGGCAGAATGTGAACGAGTAAAGTCTGACATTCAGGTAACTCTTTAATAAGGTCTTAGTTGGTTTCAGTATATCAAGTGAGCTTTTATTTTTTCATCTTGGTTTTCAGCGTCGCACTCTTCGCGATGTTAATAGACGAACTGAAAAAACTGGTCCTCTTGACGTAAAAGTAATGGATGGCGCACTGGTCGCACATCAAAATCATGCTATTGCTCTTTTAGCCTGGCTTAATTCTCAAATAGATATATTTCGTAAGTGTTGAAGAGCCATTATTTGGTTCTAGCCTGATTTTTAATGTGTACTTCGAGTTTATTCTCGAAGAAAATTATTGTTTTATCAAATACAATCTCATCAAAAAATTACGTAGCATGACTTGATAATACAAATTGTGTAGTATTTGGATTGAATAGTAGCACTAATATGTTTTGAGAGGTCATAATAAAGAATGGTTTTATTTAATTAGAGGCTTTGTACATAATTATTGAAATCTATGCTTGATGTTTTCCAGCTGTTCTTGGTTCCATAGTGGGTGATATACTGTTAAATACAATAGTTGAAAAGGACATCGATGAACCTGAAGTTGTGGAAACAATTTTGGTGCGGCTACTGCGTTTTGACAAAAAAATGTGGAAATGTTAGTAATGCTTCATTTTGTATATTAAATAACAATTTTTTTTCTTCATAGTTTCTCTTGAGGTCGTTTACAAGTTGTTATTCTGTGTTTTTTGAAACTTACTCTTTTTTTAGCTGCACGCTCTAACACGCATCAGATGTTTATGAAAACAGTTCTGATGAATTTTGAACAGAAAGTTTTTTTCTCTAAAACATTTCTTGAGGCTAGTCGTGTTTTGTAGAGATCCTTGGTTGTTTCTGCATTTTTAGATCATCTTTTTCTTACAGCATTACGATGACATTTATGCCGAATTCATAGACGATGATCACGATATCGATGTGTCGGTTGTCAGTCTTACAGTGCAATTTTTAACAGTTCCCAGCATTGCTAGGTACTTCATGTTTTTAGAATTATTAAACCTTATGTTTAATACATGAATAAACGAAGTTGAACAATCATATCCACTATTTTAGACGGCTGATTACTGAAGATGGAGCTATGCGAATAATTTTCGGCGCACTTATAAAACATACAGATCAATTTGCGAGGGGTTAGTTTCTACCTACTTCATTTGAAAAGTTTAACATGAATTTTGTCTAGAATTTGTATTTTAGATCCGAAAGATTTACTATCACGTTTTGACTTTGCTAAACATACATTCCCTGTCACGGTTAGAAGAGGGATGCACATGATGCGAGATCTTAGGTATTATGATTTCTTTGAATTACTAACGATTCTGTCATTTTGCCTTATAGCCCATCTTCCTTTATTTCTTGGTTATTAAAAGCAAGATATCCATTTATGCTAGATTTATTGAAATACATTCAAAATACGAACCTGTTTTTGGATTTTTCAAATGTTGGACTTTTTTTGATCGTAATGCCAACCATAAGTTTCTTTTAGCTATATATTAACGTGTGTACCATCTGAAGAGAACTGGAATAATCAGTTGAGGGAGCGGTTTATTGAAGGATGTCAAACGCTGATACAGTTCTTGCATCGTTTACAGGTAATAAGTAGTTTGATTATCGAATCTCAACATATTATTTCCGGTTATTAAAACGAATTTCGATATGTAGGGAATGGATGAAGTGAAGCGCCAGTCTGTAGAGCACCAAGTTTGGGAATTAGAATGGGAGACAGCGTTTAATATCCAGTTGCGTATACAAGGCATCCTCGGATATGTTACTGCTTGGGCAAAATCTGATGTAGGAGCAGTGTTTTGACTTGAGTCGTATTTTAATCTCCAAGATTTTAGTATTGTCCTTTTGTATATCTGTATAAACTGTAATTCTAGCGTTTGACTCATCGTGCGATATTGCGTCTCTGTCTGGAATCTCTTATGCTACATCCTCCTTCTACTTTAGAAGAGCCTGCAGGAGCTACTCACACTGTTGTAGAGGGTATGCTCACTTCTTTATGCATTGTTTTTCTTAAATTTCATTAACATTCTAACTTGAAGCTTACAATAATCATGCTATATCTTAAGTTTTTCTTTATCTCGGTACTACTTTGGTATGTTTGGTATTACCTTGGTATATCTAGGTGTGTTTTTCATTTAAGTGAATGGTGAATCAACCATCATTATTCCATTCGACGTTCTCCGTGGAGCAGTTTCCATTCATCAGCCATTGTGGCGGCTAACTGCTGGGATGTTCACTGCTAATGCTGAACTTCTAAATTTTTTGTTGTCGGCTGAAACTACTGGATTTACTGATGATGAAATCTACATTCGTCAACAAATGAAAAAAATGGCAGGTATTTTGTACGAGATGCCACTCAGGTGAGAGAATGCTCGTATTTATATTGAAAATTTGCAAAAGAATTGAAAGTATTCATATTAAGGGCGCTTGTGTTATGTGCTCAAGCATATGCCCAGTTATGGCGTCGCAACGGTTTTTCTCTAGTAAATCAGATTCATAACTATTATTCGCCTCTTTGTCGAACGGAGATGTTTGACCGTGACTTATTAATGATGCAGGTTGGTTTACATCTCATTTGATAGAAAACAGAAATTCATTCTGATCCACATAATTCCAGTAAAATATATTATAGGTTGGCGCAGCTATTCGTCCTCCAACAGATTTCCTTTTACATATTATTTCTCGTTTTCGACTTACTCAATGGGCCGATCAATCTGGAGACTGTGGTTCTAAGAACACAACACCTTTCGGGAAAATGGAACCGGAAGAAACGGGAAAAATAATTGTTATTTTGGCTGAGGAGATGTTGCATCTGCTGATTATGATAATTGGTACTAATACTGTTTTGAATTTCGTTTCTTCTTACGAGTGCATAATTTCTTTTAAGGCGAAAGGTATCAACCTGGTGTAGGAAAATGCACATTTGCTGAGAAAATGCAGCGTGAAGTTATCCATGTGCTGTGTACTGGGCCACAGCCATTCAGTCAGGTATGAATATCTATGCATTGTTGTAATAAATGTCGGAATGGTTGTATAGGACCTTACCCTAATCTTTTTCTCAGATTCAAAAAAGAATGTCTCATGATCCAATGGTTGAGCGCATTTCTTTACATGACGTCGTTAATAGTGTCGCTAACTTCGTGTAAGTAAAATGTATTTCTTCCATGTTTTCAAGTAGCAATACTGTTGTTCTTTTTTTTCGTATATTTTTATGCCTTCTGAGGATCCGTATTCCATTATTGTTATAGCAAACCAACTTCAACATCAGCGGGACAATTTCATTTAAAGGACTCGTTATTCTCAAAGTATAACCCCTTTTTTTACCATTACTCAAAAAGTGATTTTTCACAAGCCGAGCAATTTCAGCAGAAAATGCGTATAAGACTTTGTCGGTAAGTTTTCAAATATGATAGCCGAATGGCATTTTCTGTCAATTTTTATCTATTAGAAAACCTCTATTATACGGTTTTAACAGAAACCTTCAAGCTTGTCCTCCGCCTGTTCCTTGTGAGTTCGAACCGTTTTTCGTTCCCATTCGACATATTCTTAAAGCTCCATGTCTGATAAAAATCTTAAAACTCGTTTTGGATAGAACAGGGAAGCGAAGTCGGTTTTCGAGTGATCGACTTCTTCACCGGGTCCGTGCATTCGTTAATATTATTTCCACTTAGCTTTTTTCTTCTGTATCAATTAATCTAATGCTTTTCAGGCTTTATATTTGATTGGAATGGCTTTACATGAACAGGCACGAGATCTTAAAGGTTTCTCTTTCATTGAAATAGCAGCGAAAGAAGAGCTGTTGCATTCGCTTGAATCTCTTGCTGGTTCAGCAGAAGTTGCTGCTCATTCAGATCTACTTTGGTGGACAATACAGGCAAATTTTATCTTTTTTTTTTCATATTCATGTTAATTTAGATGCCATAACTCTGTTAATAACTTTCATTTGACAATATTGTTTATTTTACTTTACGTAAGTGTGCTTCATCAGTATTTGCATAAATTTGAACCTAGAAAGATCTGTTACATTCAACATGAGCAAATTATCCTTTGCTAATTCAGCATAAGTTGATGTATTAGTTTTGAGTTAGTTTTGTCTTGTGTTCGCTTTTAGACCTATAAAGAGATTCAACGATTATCCACATGTGGACATGCAGCTGAGGGGGGAAGGGAGAGTGCAGAGTGTCAAGAAAACCAAAGCGATGCCAAACTAAAACGAGCTGAACGAGCAGCGAGAATGCGAGAACAAGCAATGTTGAAGGTCCTACATACTAATCGTTTAATTCTTTCAATATGATTTTTAAATTAATCCATGTAATTTGTTTTAAGAATTTTAGATGTCTAAAATGCAAAAGTCGTTTTTAAAAGTGATGGAAGTCGAGCATCCTAGTTTGTCAGATCGAAACGAAGTAGGAAGCATTTCAACAGACTTCCGTGGAGATGATGACGAAGACTTTGTCAGGTGATTGTGCAGATTTTTTGAAATTTCAAAATTTCTTTCTTAAAAACAAAAACAAAAAAACAAATAGAGACTAACATTTTTGGCAGAATCGCATTCTCTAGAGACTAAGGAAAAGTCAGTGTTAATCATGCGATCCAACCCTAGCACAAGTAACAAAAACTCCCATGCAGAAATTTTCGGAGGTGCTCTGAATATATGACAGAGGCTATAAATTAGGCCTTGAAAACCAAGCGTTCTGTAGTCATGCCTGACCTGTCCCATATATAAGGTTGAAGCTCTGACGTTAATCACCTTCTGTGCTGTCTGTTTAAGCGGTCGCTTTCATTAATTAATAAACGAAATCCACTATTCAAAAAGCTGAGTATTTAGGATAAGATATGTGTTTGAACTCTAAGTGGAGCATTTATTTTATGAGGATAACGATGGTGTTGGATTTATTGGATCGCATTATTGACATAGACTTTTTTAACACTTTTGTAGAACGCAATTCAGGCGAAACGTCAGTCTGTGATTGTGCTGTATTATACTTTCAATAAAACATACTAACTTTAATTGGGCGCTGTGGTGTAGGTGCTACAGTGACTCGCATGCCCGGATCAGTTCGCGGCAGCCCCCAGGCTTACCATGTGTAGCATCCCTCCCGTGTTGGTAAATTGGTATCAGAGAAATCCAGATAAAATAGCACCGACTTGGTGAAAAGTGGTCAATCCAAGTTACTATATAGAGCAGGCTCGTGTTCAACTGCCTTCACGATATCACGTTGAAAACGAATACATCCAACCACAAAGGATTGATCAGCACCAAATCTTATCTTATCTTATACCATTTTTGAGTATCGACTAACAAGAGTGCAACCAAGATATTTAATTCACAAATGCGGAAGTTAAAGGATAGCCGATCTTGAATATTTTCGTAAGGCTGCCTATTACCACCATTTATGCAATTCTTTTCATTTCTCAAAATAAGGGTTCTTTGAACGAGTAATTCTTTACTTCAATTTAATTTCAAATTTAGCAAACAAGATCACGGGTTTCCGGTTTGCTTGGGATCACAGCGTAGCCGAGTTGAAGAAATAATACCTCGAAAAGTAACATGTATTCTGTGTCAAGAAGAAGACACTTTGTCACCTAGAAATGGAAGAGCATTTGTGTGTGCAGCCTATGTTCAGAAGTATGATTTTTGTCTCCACTTACTTTTCATTTTGAATATTGATTGTTATAGATCTTTACTATTTGCACAACAAGGTGAACCTGAAAACGACACCAAATTACGAGATTTGGCACCAGCGAATCTGTCGTTTGGTATTGATGCCTCTACATGTTCACATACAATGCATTATGAGTGTTTTCATAGGTTTAGTTATTTAATGAGTTGATTTTATTATAAATCCCTACTGTATAAGTCATTCAAGAGATAAAATTATCATTTTTTCACTTATTATTAACGACGACACATAAAACACATAACTAGACAATTGATCATATTTAATACAAGTTTTTTCTTGATTTTTAAACTGTGATGTGTAGTTCTAGAGTATTAGACCATTAAATGGTTATTATTTTGCTAGCAAATGATTGATTGGAAAAATTATTTTCAATAACTGTTGCCTTAATTTGTGTTATGGTAGTCAATATGTAGTATTTATTGCTTATATTTCAGTCTTTTGGAAACACTTCTTACTAGGGAACGCCAACGTCCCCGTCAACAGATGGTGTTTAATCAGAAAATGGTCGATCCTGAGGTACATAACTCTTCTTCATCCTTTTTTTTAAGAAGATTTAAATTAGTGATTTTTCTAGGTTGGAGAATATCTATGTCCTCTTTGCAAACGTCTTTCAAATACTGCAATGCCTTTGTTACCCGCTCTGCAATTGATGGATATTGATGGGTTTGTAAACATGAATGCTGATTTCACATTCTTACATATTGTTTGCCATATAGGTTCTCAACAACACGTACTGATAGAAACGAAGATTTCGACAGCTGGGTGCATCGAGTGAAAGGTTTATTGGATACTCCACCTTTAAGACAAAGCCCAGGTCAAAAGCCGAAAACACATAGTAGGAAAAGGTACAGTAGTGTGACTAGATGCTACAATATTTGTCGTACCGCAACCATAAAGCGTCCAGTTTTAGATTTGTAAAGCTTGACATCAGTTAAATTAGTTTGATTGGAATTCAAATAATACTTCCGTAGGTCTCACTCCGAGCGCTCTTTATTGGAATTGGCTAAACAGGGGGACGAACTTTCTGCAATGCCACTAGAGAGCTCCCTCTCTACGTCGGTTCCATCTGCTTCAACAATGTCGTTGTTACTTGGTCAGAAAACATCGGATCATCTAGTTTCATCAAATAATGCAATGGGTAAGTATTTTAATATCTAAGTATATGTATACATTAATATATTAATTTATATATGCATTTATTTATTTGTTTATATAAAATGGGGAACATTCGGCAGAAAAATGCTAGTTTGTTTACTTGTGGGATCGGTGCATGTGTTCGAAATGCCATTTTTTGTCAGATTGCTTAGATTATGATTTTACGGCTTTCTTTTATCACTTATCACTTTTCGTCACGTCACTTTCTGCAAGCTCTCCAAAATAAAAATGAAATTTTTCGAGCATCTTTTGGATTGTTAAATGCCGCGGATGAACAAAATGTATTTTTTAAACTTACATCTGTACAGGAATTGTGCCACTTTTATTAACAATGCTCTGCTGCATATCACAGCAATTTATATAATCATCGTTCTATGCCCGCTATAAAATGATATTTAATTGAACATTGTTCAGACATAGATGTTGAAGAAGATTCCCAACGAGCTGTTGATCTATTCCGTGAAATGACGGAAATAATGCGTGTACAAGACTCGGACGCACGTGGTGATATTGATGTGATTCAAGTTTTTGTTTTCTTGCTCTTAGCTATATTATCGTTATTTTTCGATATTTTTTCTTCATATGT
>KN716153.1:817241-827568 GCA_000816705.1 Dictyocaulus viviparus | reverse complement strand
ATTGTTCAGACATAGATGTTGAAGAAGATTCCCAACGAGCTGTTGATCTATTCCGTGAAATGACGGAAATAATGCGTGTACAAGACTCGGACGCACGTGGTGATATTGATGTGATTCAAGTTTTTTGTTTTTCTTGCTCTTAGCTATATTATCGTTATTTTTCGATATTTTTTTCTTCATATGTTGGTTTAGCTCACATCACCGCATTATGAAGCTGCCTCGACATCAGATCTTGCGTCGACACGTCGTGAGAAAAGAAGCGATAATCCGACCGGTCGATTTGGTTTTTTTGGTGGCATAATAAAAGGATTACCATCTGCTGGAGTAGCTGTGCTTCTTAAATTATTGAGAAAAATGTGACTGATTTCATATAAGTAGTTTGACTATATTAGGATTGTCATCGATTCTGTTAACAGATTTTGTTTGTAGTGTGGGGCCATCGTATGAACGTTATGAGGAAATGGTAAAAGTTTTTAGCAGCATGCTCATTCACAAGGTTTGATTTACTGGCATCAAGTGCTTTCAGCTATATGACTTCCTATAGAATATCCGTTGATTCGAAATTTATTTGACTTAGAATCGTGCACGTGGTGCAGAGGAGACGAAAGCACGAGATTGTCACGATGACGTTCATAGTCCTCCCGCTGCGTTAGCAGTTTGGAAAAGTGCTGCTCACGTAGCTAGAACTACAGCAGCTGTGCTGGCTAGTGAAAGAAAACCACTATTCTGCGCTATGAACACGCGTCAGGTATTCCAACTTCTGCTTATTTCTGTTAGTATTATAGTAAATATCAGGCTAATTGTGCTCATGAACACGCTACGTTTGAAATGAGGTACAAAACCATTTTCTTAGTTTCATAAATTTTTGTTCGGTAGCTTACAAGTTTTCCTGCAATATGTACAATCTTTCTGCTTTTTCACTATTTGCAACGGTCAGATCATGAGCACAAATAATTATTTATTTCCTATTTTTTGCACCTATAATACCCATGAGCAGTATTGTAGATCAGAACCGAATTTTATCTAACTTTCGTTTTAATATTGTTACATTATTTTTGGAGATTTTGTACTAGTATCTCTATAATATCTTTCTATTAAATAAATATTAAGACAATCGAAAGTGCTTTCTTTTTATATGACAACAATTATCTGCACATAGGCACATGTTTATTTAGCGCATATTTGGCGCTCTATTTTTATCGCTTAATAACGTAGTAACTTAATCAAAACAAGGTTGATTCACATTAACCTTAATTGTGGAGCAATAGTCACGGCTAATGATAGAATTCAATATCGCGACCGTATTTTATACAAAATCCAACAAGAATGAAATGCCACACAAGGATGTAGGAATTTATTGTTCGGCGTAAACACAATTTTGATAGAACATGCAGAAGAATATTAGAAAAATACGAAGCCAGTTCACAGCCGCCTCCCTGGCTTACCAAGCCTTAAGCCTAGCATCCTTCTGAGGTCGGTCAATCGATATCAGAAAAATTTGGATAAGATGAACAGCAATGACTTCGTGTAGAGTGAGCAGCTCAACTAAACTATGTAGACCAGGTTCGCATTCAATCACCATGATATAACGTTGAACACGAATGCGTAAGAGCACCCGGTAAATCTTCTCATTGAGAAGATGATATTCTTCAGACGAAATTTACTATCGTATGTGACATAACTAATGTCGTTATGATACTATTAAGAAATCACTCGCAAAATTAAGTTTTTGGAATTGAGAACTGCGTGGTATTGAAGTAACTAACAATATCCGTATGAAATGTTCCGTATTCTTTAAAAACTTCAAATCCTAGAGAAAGCTTCGATTTTCCTTTGTGTGTAGCCTGATATCGGGATGTAGACACCAAAGATTGTATAAGCTGACTTTGAGCCATGTCTTTGTAATCGGACAGTATGATTTGGATTATTGATGGTTTTTGATCCACTTCGTGTTATCGAGTACTGGTGGTATTCCATGTTTCAATCAACGATTATAATATGTCATAAATCACATGGTGGTCGACATTTTCTTGTTTCGGACGATCGGATAACGCCGTAATTATTTCTTCGCATGCATCAAAACATCTTCAAGAAAGAATTTGATGTTAGATTTCGTGCATTGCATGTATCGTCACCTTAGAGTTTTTGTCACTTTCAAGAAGGATAGTTTTGCTTCAAAAATTTCATCAACCTCTCTCTACATACTTGTCTCACCAAACGGTGCAGTACTGCATGCTCTTTTGGGATAAATAAAATGAGGTCTGTTTGTTTTACTGCCTCGTGATTGTTACTCACGGTCCGGTTGCATGCTTTTCAATAGAGTTGAATACCGTGCTAATGACAAGTATACTACTTTATCTTGAGATGGACGGGAAACTTGTATGTTTGACGCGACTACAAACCGTGCTTCATATGCGTACCATTAGTTCAGTTGTAGGATTTTTGCTTTATCGACGGACAGTATACAATTTACATATGCATAAGCATATACTCTTGCGCATGGAAGAATGGCATGTGTGAGTACTGAATATATGAGCCAATCCAATACAACCGAATGTCAATTCTTTGGATCCGCCAATATCTCAGGGAAAGATCATGGTCACATTTAAATCGCGCTTTATCCTCGATTTTCGACAATGCTGCTAGATATCTCTCTAGGAAGAACCATGACAAATTGACTGACAGTATTTTCTTGCTTTTTGTTTTCCATTAATTTTTCAAAATTCAATGTACTTTCCAGTATTTTGTAGCGAGACTGCTTGTTGGCAATGGCTCGTCTATCTGCAGCTCTCTCGTTTTGCATTCAACTTTTGCCCGACTTCATTGCAAATATGCTAAGAGTGCTCCTTGCTCCCCCTCCTCCAGTAGCTTCAACTTTCGGTGTGGCTCCAGTCAGTCCACGATCACCGGAATGTCACACAGCTAGTAGTCCAGGACACAGTTTTGCAAGTTCTAGGTACTTTTTTCTATTTTGGGTTTTTTTGTGTAATGTTATTATGCTGCTATTATGTACTATTAAACGAATTTTTTGAGCCCCTTGTCATCGGACTCTCCAGCAAAACTGTTGTCTTCCACATTTGCTCAGTTATTCTCTAGCAAAAAAGAAGTTAATGTAAATCTTCTTCATGTTGACATGTTAAGCTTAGCGGTGAGTGCCTTTTAATTCGATTTTGCTTTTCAGAGCTATGTTGTAATATTTCCTTATGCTTCAGCTATCGTTAATGATGTCAATTGGATGGACATGGAACGATGGTGTTCAATCATTAAAACCAACCCGCCAGCTTCGTGAAATGCTTCCTGATGGTTCCATAGATGAATTACACGTTCTGCGTTTATGTCTAACAGGGCTTTATTTCCAGGTGTTTTTGAAACATTTTTGACCTATTCGATTTATTTAAACGTGTTTTATCCGTAGCATCCATTTGTTATTTGATGTTCTTATCTTTATTCGCATATATAATTGCTATTAACTTTTTCAGGTATTTGCATCTTTTGAAGACAGTGAAATGCTGGACGATGATAGTGGAGGAACAGTTGACCGGGCTTCCTATACTCGTATAGAAATGTTGTGGTCTATCGCGAGGCCATCTGATAGTGCTCTAGTGGATGTCCAACGATTACACGCAGTAGGATAAAAGCCTACGTTCATTTTATTATCTGGCTTGATGCTATTTATAATCAAATTATTTTTCTTCAGGCACTCAATGAAGCAACATTGTCTTTCTTACGCCCGTTAGCTCTATTCTATCACGCATTGACACTTGTAAATCCACCTGAGGCTTTGAAGGGTACATTACAACATTTGAATTAACAAAGTGGTTTTATTCACACTATTGCGTATTTTTATTCAAGATCCGTCAGTTGATGAGTTCGAGCCATTATGTCGATATATGGGTCTTCCGTCTCATCTTGCAGAACTTTTGGATGGACTAGCTATAGATCAACTATTCACTATGTGAGCAGTTCTTTTTTTTTGTTACTTCTGTTTATAATTATTATTGCAGATATAGTATTCAAAAAGATCTGCGCGTGTTACTTGAAACCTAGCAACGTTAATTGATTATTGTTTATCGCAACGATGACCATTTATTTATCGGCAATACAACCTAAAATGCTATTGAAATAGCTATGCAAATTCCTTGCTTTCATTATATTTTGCCACTAAGTGTGAATTTTGCCACGTCTGTATATCGATTTGCCCTCAAACATCTTGGCTAAGTTAGTGCTCTTCGTCATCTCAGATTATTTAAGCGGTAATTTTTTTTTCCATAAAGAGACAAGTGTTTTGGTTTGTTTTTACATTGTTTCGTCTTCTCTACATAGAATACCATGAATTGTCGTAGTGTCGAAGTATATATTGATAGTTATACTAGCCATATATCAATTTGTCGACCTATGTAAGTTCTTAATATCTGTAGTACAATTTCTTCTCATTGAGGTGAATGTTTCTCGTATACACTCAGTCTCAATGAACCACTGGAATTAGTATTACTTTGACGAATCTTTTTGTTTCTTGTATTTGTAATTGTATTATTATTTTACAGTGATATTACACTATTTTTAATTATGCTGAGGTTGCCGCAAAACCTTGAAACTGAGGTCACAGTAAGGTAGATACTCGCAGACTAAATATCTGTAGGTAAGGGTTCGAGTTCCGCCGGCGGTTCTGGGTTTTGTTGTCAACTCAACGTAATTTTTCTGTTATGTTTATTCAGTTACCTTGATGACATCAAGTAGAATTGAGAGGGTAATGTAGTTAGTTTGAGGTCGTTTCTGAATTAAAAAACTTGTTTTCCATGATAATGTGAGGTCATAAGCAAATAAGAACGTTGGAAAGTCAGGTATTGGGTACTTTATGGCATGCAACTAATAATGGGTGGCAGGGCGTTAACAGGCATTGATTACATACTTCACAATTATTTATTTATTCATTTTATTTATTTAATTCTTTTCTTTTACAATGTGGAGCACTTTGAATTACTATTCCCATCACGCTTTTGTACGTATCGATGTATGGGGTTGAATATTGAACTGTATATATTCCTGAGTGATTTGGCAAAGCGATACGCATTAAATTATGCTGATTTACTATTATAACACTTTTAAAAATTATTTAAGGTGGTCTGCTGCTATTCCACCTTTCCCGCACTATATAGTTCGCCAGCCAATTCGAGCAACTCAACTGGTTGATCTTCCATACGAATTTAGCGATGTTATTCATTTGGCATCAACATTCAAGTATATTCTAACTGTTCCTTGTTCATTCTCACATATGTTGTACTACATCCAGGTGTCCATCAATTCCACTGGAAGAAAATGCTGCCAATGTCCCGACAATGTGCCTTGTTTGTGGTCAAATATTGTGTTCTCAGAGTTACTGCTGTCAGAAGCAGGTATAAGAAAGTTACTATGGCTGTGCTGTGCTTTAATAATTGGATATCGTTATTTAGATTGGCAAAGAAAGTACAGGAGCATGTAGGTATCACATGTTGCATTGCTCAGGTCCGATGGGAGTATTTCTTAGGTCGGTTAAATGTTTTTTCTTCAAATATTCTTTTAATCACTTTTTTAACGTGATCTTTGAGTAGTTCACTTCATATTTTGCTGTGTTGAATAGCATTCAGAGGTTCTTTGTCTATTTACGATTGTTTATTTCACGCTTTATGAAAAATTCTTCCGTAACTTAGTTTTATGTCGCTCTATTCAATGCTTTTTCTTTAATTTTTAAGAATTCGAGATTGCGCTGTAGTGTTGATGACTACGCGGAACCGTGGTTGTTTCCGAGCAGCGCCGTATGTTGATGAATTCGGTGAAGCTGATCAAGGATTCAGGTACTTTAGAACCTCAGTATATTTTTGTCAACTACGTGTGTTCAAACATTCTAACGAATTGTAAAAACTAGTTTAGCTAGAAAGATTATTGGTGCATTTGTCGTGATTTGACATTTTAGAATTGTTTCTCTAGAACAATAATAAGAAATCTGTAATAATTTTCTATTTTCAGAAGAGGAAATCCGCTTCACCTTAATGAGGAGCTGTATCACAAGTTGAAACAACTTTGGCTGCAACAAGGTATTGCTGAAGAAGTGGTTAATCAATACGAGATAGATCATCGAAATATGCAATATGATTGGGGTCATTTTTAGTTAGAAATTTTTTATTTGTTTATAGATTGTTGAATATTTACTGATATATTTTGCTTTTTCTCTATTATAACTAACTAGGTATATGTGTTTCATTGTAATTGGGAGAACGTTTTCGTAGATCTGTGATTATTAACACATTACGCCTCATACTACAAATGAATGAAATCGTTTCGTGTTTATGTGTCTTTGCAATTTCTATCTCTCACGGTGCACTATTCTTAGTCAGATTCAAATGTTGTGGTTTATGGTTTTGCTTTGAGGTTACGTATAGATAATGTGTATTGATTCAAATTTCTTACAGCTTGCGTCAGCTTCAAATATTTTGCATTTTTTGACGATCTTTGCTGTTGTGTTCTATTATATCCATCGAAAAAAAAAGTAAGTCAAGCATAATACTGCGATAAGTGCTGTTAGCAATTGATTCCTCATGTTGGAAGTGCTTCAGTATGCTGTTCGAAATTTCCTATAATAGTACTAGATATTGTGTGTCCATATACATATTTCCGATTAAATGTGTTTTTTTTCAAGTGTACTTCAAGCAATATGCGTGATTTTCTTTTTGTCTTTTTCAAACAAACAGAACTTTACTCAGCATTATGTGTTCAGTAGTATTAGTAGAACCAACTCCAGGTTGCTGCTCCCTTCTCACTATAATGATCAAGCCGTTCTTCGTGCAAGACAACACAGTACATCTAGGAATCAAACTAACTTGTAGTTGTAGAATTTTGTGCTATTTCAAATGAACTGAAAAGTGAATAACGAAACAGGAACGTCTCTAGTAAGATTTATACAAGCTTAAGAAAACATCACACTCAAGCATCGCAAACAACTCAGCACTCAAACATCGAGTAACGAACGATCTTAAATCATAAAACTGAGACAGAAATAAGGCTTGATAAGGTTATTTTGCGATACGATTAACTAATTAATCGTAGCATTGAATATGCATATCGAATTCACATAACATTTTTGCACACGGTTATTTAAAGCTGGAAAGGCTAGTAGAGTATCGATAGATTTCAGGCCTATATCGACAAAATAGGCAGTGATGTGACATGTTCGAGTTGATGTGGAACTGTCGGTGAGAGTAGATCAACACACAAATTGTCCTTACAAATAAATGCCTGTCCACAGTCTCTTGGAGCCCAAGTACAGAAACGACCACCTACACGAACGCATTGACCGTTCTCACATGATTCACCCAATTGACAAACTCGACGCATACAATCTTCAATAAAAATTTCATAATAAAATTTATACATTTTCAAAAAAAGGGGTAAGCTTATTCCTCATTACATTAAATTTTTTTTCACGAGAGTTTTAATACGTTAAGAAATCCACCCATTACCTCATTTTTTAAATGCCTACCGTAATCAGTAGATACTAGAAGAGAACAAGAAAAAAAATCTCAAATTGCTCATAGAAATAGTGAGTGACGAAATATTTTCTGACTAGGATATTCTTGAACAACGATCGACACCTATCCAACTAATAGAGCTTTTTCGAGAGAGAATCGACTACTAAATGATAACTGGCCAAACCGTTTCTTCTACATCGGCCATCAATGCATAAGAATGAGCCGCTGCACTCAGAAATACACGGTAAGCCTTCCATAATACGGCACTCTCCCAATCGGCATGATTGATCTACTGGACATCTGAATATCATAGTAGCATTAATGACTTACGATAATGTTTAGCTTCATCTTTGCATAAATTTGTATATATTTGGGATAGAAACTGAAAATTTTCTGATCCCTTTCTAACCTGTCTGGACATGGATCGAGCACACAAACGCCATTCACACATACTGTACCTCCTCGACAAATGTCATCGCTACATGAGAGTCCAATAGCTGAAAAAGTGGTTTTCCAGTTAGAATTCTATCACATGTGAGTTCAGACACTTAACACCGTCAAATTGGTCAACGCCAAAGCTTATCTTATCTTATCTTGCTACAGTACTTAAAAAAAACAAATCATAATAATATTGCCAAAATCTAATTTGTTGCAACATAAGGCAGACCACTTAATAATTTGGATATGATATTTTGTTCTGGTACTTATTAGTGAGGTGAGAGAAATTGACCAGAACTTACTGATACCTGCTAGACGTCATGTCATGTGAGGCTTTACTTCAACAGTCCTATGTGTTACACCATGCATAAGAATACGTAGATCACGTTCATCATTAGTGAATAGCGTGGGAGGACAATTCTCTTCTATGTTTTATTCACTCAACTATTCTTTCCTTGTTATGACAAATTGTTGTACTAGTACAATGTTAATTATTACACTATATGAAGTCTCAATCATTCAAGTTCGAGGTGAAATCACTCAAGTTAAGGAATAAACTATACGGCTAGCAAACCCAAGCCAACATAACCCAACTCAAATACATTATTACACAAACCATTTATACATTTTCCATCCACACAATATGAACCTTTGCCGCAATAGATAGAAGTACATTCTGAAAAAAAAATGGACGATTGATCGAAACGTCATCATTAAAAAGAGCTACAATAAATTGAGTCTCAGAAACTATTCAGAGTTAGAAAAATTAGCCAAAATTTGGCGAATCGTTCTGGTCTGAGGTGAAACAATCACAGAACCTTTTTATCAAGAAAAAAGAACACTTACGATTGTTTGGATAACATTGACCACGATGACATATCTCATTAGGTTGACAGCTACAAATTGGATCAATCGACCTTAATAAGATATTATGAGGTAGAGATGAGACTTGACGTTGACCAATTCTTCTGAACTTTCAGCCTCTAAGATCGTGAGAATTAAATACTTAATCTCTAAATCTACTTGTGTGGCCAATCAATATCTAACAAATCACTTTTATTTATGCTTTCTTTGCTAACGAAGACCTCAATGAGGTTATTCAACAATAAAGTGAAAGTCTAACTTCATGAGACATCGGTTTGTACGACATTCCATGTCCGGTCCACAATCAGCGTGACCTAAGCAGAACGTATCCAAAATCTAAAAACTACGTTACGGTAGTAGGAATATAACACAACCGAAAGTAATGACCTTAACGCATTTTCCATCCCTGCAAATCTCTCCGTCGGAACAGGAAACACCATGACATCCTGAATTAATGAGGTTATGTCAACCACAGAGTGCTTTCAGGGTGAGGATCCGTGTTATGCAATTGGTAGCACAGCAGATCGGATAACTGTTAATGCAGATCGAGTCGTACTCTGACTTCCAAGTTTTGGGATTAACTCAACATCATCAGGTATGAACAAAAGTTGATAAATCTCCTCTATTCAAATTGTTAATCGCAAACGCTGTACGATATGTCGTTCACGAGATTAACGAAATATGAGGTCCATAGGAAAGTTTTGTCCACTTGTGGAATAAAACAAAACACAAATTTTTCGAGTCGTTAATAAATATTCTCTAATAATATAATTGCCATTATTATTGACTTCTTAGCAGCATGAGGGTAATTTGCATATCCCATTGCTGGAAAATGTTTCATCTTTTGAGGCAAAAAATTAAACCGCAGTGCTTGTTTGATATCTTCTCTACTACTGAATTTTTTAGAAAAAATTGTAGAGAATACTCTGTCGAGTATTCTCTACTTTATCACCCAATTCACGGTCACAAGTATTTCAACATATAAGCTCCGCCCACTCCTGCATCCCCTATATAAACACCCATAGCAGACATCTCATCCGTGCTACTTACTCATCACCTCTAACGCACGATTCTTCTATATCATTACTCGTCTAGCTATCACATTCCAGATCTCTCTTTGATCTATTACTGCCTTGTATTATTGTTATATTGTTATATTATCATTCTGTACTATCGTATTATTGTAATATTATTGTATTTTAATAAAGGTTTAATTACCCAAGTTTGAGGTGCAACAACCCAACTTTGGAGCAAACCTAAAGGCTACTGTATTCCGAACCCAACAGAACACACACAAATTCTGGTGCATCGGCCGGATTGGTAGCGAGAAGTCCCGCGTGGCAGGTCGACAAATCTACAACTCAACGCTCGTCGCTCATCAACTCAACGCACATCAGCACTCCATTCGCAACATCACAACGTTCAACAACGCAACATTCAAGCAAGGAAAGCAAGTGATATAACAGTACGCTGTCCTTTCTCTCGTGGGGCGCCAGGGAAGTCGGGTCTCCATGCGAGTGGCG
>KN716153.1:788387-810723 GCA_000816705.1 Dictyocaulus viviparus | reverse complement strand
CGCGATCGGGAGAAAAGTGAGAAAAAAAGAACAGAAATTATAGAGGAAGGTTGGACGATTTGTAATTTCTCATACTAATTTTTTTGTCATTTTAATTATTACTAGCGCTTTTATGGCTTCCAACTGACGGCGAGTGTAGAACATTTGTTTCAGACTGGACAATCCTGCCTACTCGTGAGTTTTTAGCACATGAGCTTATTGTTGCACTTCGTTCAAAGCAGTTAGTCATTGTTGAGGTTCGTTTGCAACATGTATTTCAGAGCGGACAACAGTGCTTAAGCATGTTTTTTGAATGAACTGGCGACTTGAAATTACAGGGTCCAATTGGATGCGGGAAAACTTTTATTGCCTCGTATGCAAGTAAACGTTTGAATTTGCCGTTAAAAGTGATGCAAATGGGAGACCAAATAGATTCAGTGGTACAGCCATTTATTCGCTATAGATAAAATACAAGGCATTTGAATTGATTTTCTCTCAAAGTTACATTTGCAGAATCTATTTGGTGCCTATCATTGTACTGAGGTTGCCGGAGAATTTTTATGGAGACCGTCTAACTTCAATCAGGTTTATTGAGGATATTTTGATTCCTCTTGATATTATTTTTAAAATACAATATATTTAGTGGTTGCGTGAACCTTGTTTGATATTAATGGAGGATATTGATATGTCCAACGCTGATGTGATTACTAGTGTGGTTGAAGTGGCTTGTGCTCGATCAAAAACTCTCCCGTGTGGTGCAGAAATAACATTACATGAAGGGGTTTGTATTGTATCAACGATAAGGTATGCCACGGGATTTAAACATTTCCATCATACTTATTATGTGAGCACCGTACGTATGCAAATTGCAGCGGAAGAGGAAATAAGAACAGTATCCTTGATAGTATTCCATTGCGGATAACTCTTAAAGAGTTTACGGATGAGGAGTTGAGAAGACTTATTACTCAAGTCAGTCGTTGATGTTTAATCACATTTCAAGGATCTATGATTTTACTGCAGTTCAGACATACCCGCGTATATCTCATCTTTCAAAACTTCTTATTTCAATTTTCCGATCAGTGGAGAGCTTGACTACATTTCTGGATTCACGACTTTTGACCTCTACGTAAGTCTTATTGTTTTTATATATATGCATATTCATACATAGTATCTACGTATGTACACATATCTACATGTACGCAGGCGAGCATATATATGTTTATGTATGCATCTGGGTATGTGCAGTTACGCAGACAGATATACTTGTATGTTTGTTTGCTTTTATATACATACAAGTGTAATACTTGGAATTATGCATATACGTTTTCTGATTCGGGTATATAATGACTTTGTCATATCTATTACTGTTTATAAATATTTACGTTGTTAGTGCTTACTGGGTGTAGTCCACTGACTCCCCAAAACTTTCGTACATATATGTAGATAAGCTATCCATCATCAGTTTTCTTATAATACTGCGGCCCCTTCTCTGTTTCCATTACAATTGCACATTTTTTGAGTTATTCAAATTCTTTGTTTCTCTGTGCTATGTATTGTTTTTGTTTATGTATAAGCTTATGTGTAGTGTGCGAATGTATATGTAAATAAATATGCATATATATGTACGTGGCTACGTGGGGGGGGCGCAGTGGGTCAGTGGTGGAGGTGCCGCAGTGACACGCCGGCCAATTCAGTTCGTGGCCGCCCCCCAGGCCTACCAAGTCCGCCATCCTTCCGTGGTCGGTAAATTGGTACCAGAGGAGTCTGGGTAAGATAACTGGCACTGACTTGGTGAAGAGTGGTCAACTCAAGTCATTGTATAGACCAGGCACGCATTCAACCACCTCCACAATATCACGTTGAACATGAATGCGGGGGCGCATCCCACCACAAGGGACTGATCAACGCCAACAATTATCTTATCTTATTATATATGTACAAGACCTCAATGACGAGCACCCTTCAATACTGTATGCTTGAGGGACGAATACGGCCTTAGGCTAACCTTCCATCCTTCAGGAAACGGCGAATTAGTGCAAAAGCTTTCTTGGAAAGTAAGCTGCAGTGGTTCATTTGGTCGTCTAAAGTCATTATATAGACTACTCGTATTATAACACTTCCGTTGTATCATCAAAAGAACTAATAGATTACGCCAATGTTGAAAAAGAGGCAAAACTCTGTAGATAAGTGTGGTAATAATGTGACCAAAAAGATAAATCTTTATGTGCGTTGGGGGAAACAGTTTTTGTCACAACATTATATTTATTGTTCTAACTTGTTTCTTTTTCAGTGACTTACTTCGAGGTTGTTCTCGAATAAACAGTCTTCCAGATATTACATCAAATATGGCTATTTTCACTGAATTGGTGGATGTGTGGTGTTTTGCTAGTCCTTCTGAAAAAGTATCTGAGTTATGTCTTAAGGTATATAACAAATAATATTGCATATAATCAAAAGTGTTGATTAGTTCAGATTTATAATTTTGTCACGAGATTAATGAGAAATATCTTTGTTTTGGACAGGTTGCTGCGGCATTATCTATCACTGCCGATCAAGTATCTTTTCATCTTTCTCTTCGTGCTCCTAGTTTTTCGTACGATGATACATTTTGTACTATTGGAAGATGCCGTTTGTCAAGAACGTTGTCTCTAAAAAATATGCAGAAACACCGTTTATGTCATACCCGGTATTGTTTTTCTTTTCAAAATCCATGGAATGTCCAGATTTAACAAGATAATTCTCAGCGACGTTTTGCAACTTTTGGAGCGTCTTGCTGTTTGCGTACAAAATCGTGAGCCAGTCCTTCTGGTTGGTGAAACTGGTATAGGAAAAACTTATGTTGTACAATCACTTGCGACTATTCTTAATGTCACATTGAAAGTCGTGAATCTATGCCCTTCATCTGATGCTGCTGAACTAATTAGCGGGTCTGCTTTTGCTTACTTTTGTCAGAACACATTCTTCTATTAAGTAGTCTTACTCCTTTTCAGCTATACCGTTTTAAGATTTCTCCTTTAGTATTGTATTCATCTGACATTTTGCTTACTTTGTGAGGTTGCACGTGTCTGAAAAGTTCAAAAAGAAATTTTTTACCGCATCATATTTAGGTACAAACCAACCTCAATTTGTCAAATAATTCAGCCGCTTTCTCAGCTTTACCATAGTGTATTTGGAAGTCATTTTGACATTGCAAAGAACCGAAAATTTTTGAATCACCTTCAGGCATGTTGTGTTTCATTCCTATCACGATTCTATATTTATCGGAAGATTCCTTCTTGCACTATCTAGGTTTGCTTGTCGACTGGTCGTTACCGAGACTATTTATCGGTAGTAATAGCAACTGCCGAGAAAGCTCTTTCAAAAAAATCAAATAAAAAGGTAATATTTTTTCGGGAAATTTGTTTTCGAAAAAAAAAAACAGCAAGGCTTTTCTACAGGATCCTCGATGGGCAACTATAATTGTGCGCGCCAAACGAATACGTAGTGGTTTGGATCGTGGCGCTACTCCATTCATTATGGATCGGGGAGCTGTACTTGAAGCTGCTCAAGATGGACATTGGCTGCTTATTGATGAAGTATAGCCGTTCTAACTCATCTAACAAGCCAAAATATTCAGGCATTGAGTGGTATACTGTTATTTGGTCATATATTTCAGATCAATCTCGCTCCTCCAGAATGTCTTGATGCTATTGTTGACGCTATTTCTAAAGATGTTCATCCAAATTTTCGACTTTTCGCATGTATGAATCCTTGCACTGATGTAGGAAGGCGGAGAATTCCTGCTAGCGTGAGGACTCGGTGACTGTGCTTCATTATCTTGCACTACATTCTAAGTTATATACTTTTAATTATTTGTTAATTATTTTTTGAATAATTAGGTAAAGATTTGCCCACGATACTAGCTAGAATTATCTCATTATTCAATAAAAATACATCTTCAGATTCACGGAATTTTACGTTTCCGACACAAAAGACTTTCAACAGCTAGCCCTTATAGTTTCTGCTTATATGCCGTCAATGAAACCAACTTTGGTGACGAATCTTGTGAACTTCTATCTTCAAGCGAAGCAGCTATATCCATCGAATTATAAGTAATGTCTACAATACTTCTCATAGCTTACTCATGTTATCATCTCGTTTCAGTTTACGCACTCTTTGTCGCGTGCTACAATTTGCTGGGCAAAATATGTTTATAAATGAGGATCAGTCACTGTATGAAGCGGTTTGTGGTTTTGATTAGATTGGCATCCAACGTTCATTGTTTTTTTTTCTACCTGAGCTTTGTTCATGTTTTTTAGTATTTATAGGTCACTATGGCGTTTCTTACGAATCTTGATACAGAAGATAAAGAAAAAATGCGTGGAAAAATTGCACATGCTTTTCATGTAGGGAGAAGAATTCCCATGAACCTTCCAAAAGGAGGCAATGAACAGTATATTTTGGTTAGTATATTATTGAAATACACAGCAACTAGTTTTGGATTCTCGCTGACATCTGTATTTCAATTTTAGTTTGACTTGGAAATTTTTAAATCATTACTTTCTATTATTGTTTTTTTTGTGTAACTTTCATTTTAAAATGTGGATCCACTTTTTTTTCCAAACTGTATTCTGTCTGTATTGATTTTGAGCTTTTGTCATTTGAAGAGAAGAGCATTAATATATGCAACACTTTGCTTTTGTTGCAAACTTTTGTAATTTTTACATTTGTAAGCCACCTGTCTAGTTAGTGTTAAACTGCAGGAAGCAATGGGTGGTGAATTACATATTTATGAAGAGGTTTGGACAGTTCAACGGAATTATTTGCTACCTTTGTAGGTCGAAGGATACCGGATAGAACGTGGTACTGAATTGCCTCGTCCAGATGAAAACTATATTATCACAAAGACTGTTAAAGAAAATCTCACCGAAATTGCTCGTATCACATGTAGTGGAAGGTGTTGAGCTTATTTTTGCGATGAAACTTATCAACATGACTTTTTTTTTCAGATTTCCTGTTTTGTTAGAAGGCGAAACGTGTACAGGAAAAACCTCGATTGTTTGTCATCTTGCTCGTATAACAGGGAATTCTATTACACGTATTAATAATCATGAATATACAGATATACAAGAGTCTGTTACATTTAGGCGTTTACCACTCGCCGTAGTGTTGGTGCAGTTTGATTATATTGTAGGTATATCGGCTCTTATGTTGGTGATTCACAAGGTCGGCTGGTTTTCCGAGAAGGTCCGTTGGTAAAAGCCGTCCGAAATGGTGGTTGGATTATTTTGGATGAGCTCAATCTCGCTCCTACGGAAGTTGTTGAAGCCTTAAACCGGGTTCTTAAATACTGTATTATTAACTATTCATTTTGCCACCTTTTTGAAGTGTATAAAACTGTTTAATTTTTTAATTACAGTACCGTACATATATAATCAAGTAATTTATATGGAAGCACTTTGCTTTTAGCTTCTTGATGATAATCAGGAGCTTTTTATTCCTGAAAGTAATTCCGTCGTTCACGCTCATCCCCGATTTCGACTTTTTGCTACTCAAAACCCAGCCGGATACTACGGCGGTCGTAAACACCTCTCACGTGCACTTATGTCACGTTTTGTGGTACTTCGTTTCAATCATTTACCATTGGATGAACTATCATTAATGGTACCTATCATTTATTGAGAGTAGTATGATATGGAATTTTAAAGCTTGTAATATACCGATATATCAGGTTTGTGCTCGTTGTGGTGTCCATATGTCTGCCGCAACTAAAATGATTGAGGTGCTCTGCAAACTTCGTTTGAAACGTTCACTCAGTGGAATTTTTTCTGCTATGGATAGTAAGTAAAGCTAGATAGATTGTTTCGTTACTATTCGAAGTAGTCTTTCGGTAATTTTAAAGCAACTATTGATTATGTTGAGTTGGGCGTTTATTCTTATTCAGTGTTTTTTCTCTTTTAAGGTCTCATGACACTTCGCGATGTTTTTCGATGGGCGAAACGGCTTATTACCGATTCTTCTTGTGATGATTGGCTCCAGGTTGATTATTTCCTTGCGTCGCACATAATTAGATTTTTCATCATTATAGATTCTTGTAAATCATGGATACTTTTTGCTTGCTGGACGTTGTCGTAGTAAAAGAGATATTGATTCCGTAGTTGAAACATTGCAGAACGAATTGGGAAGAAAAATAGAGGTTCGTACCTGGTTTATTTTTTCAATACTTTTCAGAAATGTTGTTTCAGCCAGATAAGCTGTTCGCTATAAATTCACCTTACATGCCTAAGAATTTGAACACTAGTGGGATGGTTATGACTATGAGTATGAGAAGAATGTTGGTGATGACCGAGCAGGTGACTATGTATAAATAATGGTAGTCTTAGTTCATAACTTGTTAAGTCACTGTTTTAAAACTGGATTTAAGGCGTGGCTCCGTCATGAGGCTGTACTCATAGTAGGTGAAACCGGTGGTGGTAAGACTAGCCTTGCTCAAGCGATTGGTGGAGAAAATTTAATGACCATCAATTGTCATGAAAGAACTGATACTGCGGATTTATTAGGAAGACTCCGTCCAAGAAAAAATGGAGGGTGAGATCTGGTTTTTGATTGATCAAATAACGATCAGTTGTTTCTCAGATGATAAGTTAATTCCAGCATATGTTTAGTGTTATTATTAATGATGGTGGCTTACTTCGGAATAAGATCTGTCCCTTCTTTTCAATAATGAATCGCTTACTTTAACAGTTTGACGGATGTTGCTATCGTAGTTAACGATTCTTATCTTACTAAATAGTTGTACAGTAGCCCAATTCGATTTTTCCTACCAACATTTGAATCTGAAGAAAAGCTGTGATCTACTGGGCGAAAACGTGATCTGGAATTTTTTTTGCTGTACCAGTGATTAGCCAGCAAAGTTTCTATCTGATCGACTTTTATGATGGAATTAATCACTAAGCACAAATTTTTTGCCCATTTTTTTGACACGACGGTTCTTTCTGCCTTAACGTATCTTTCAAAAATTAGGACATTATGAATGCAGGATAAACGTTCATCGAGCTCAATACAACCGAAGGTGTGATGCTTGGCGTTTACCGTACCACACAAGTGAAAGAAGGAATCCGAAGTTTTGATCTACGTCAACAGTCAAAGATCAGAGACGCAACCGTATACGCTAAGCTTTCGAAGATTAGCTGGGCCGCACACATCATGCGGGTGAATGATGACCGATGACCGGTGGACACGAGCTATAAGTGATTGGATCCCACTGGACATTGAACGCTCTGCAGGAAAACCACCAGCCTGATGGTCTGACGTTTTCACCAAAGCTTTAGAAAGGGTTAACGATAATCAACGAATCCCTAGAGCGAAAAGAATTTATTGGACTTCCCTCGAGCGCGATAGGTACAAATGGAAGTTTTATTGGTGCCCGCTCGACTTCGTCAATGCTCAACGGGAATTCTAGTAATCTAGGTGAAGAGGTCAAACCATTAGCTTGGTGATTTTCTTGCAGTGCGTTTATGTTCTAGTGGGATTCAATCAATTACAGCTGGTGTTCACCTGCATTATGCGCATCACGTGTCCTGCCCATCTATTTTTTGAAAGCTTGACGTTTACGGCTGCGTCCCTAGGCTTTCCCGCTTACGTAGATTAATTTTTTGTGTGATACGGAAAACTCCAAGCATTATTTAGATGGAATGTTTTACTGCATTCAGTATTCGCTCATCCTGCTTTCGTAATGTCCAAGTTTCCGAGGCATAGACTCGGAATTTTGTATTACTTGTTCGCTAGACTCTATGGTCTTACGTGTTTTCTTGGCAGCTCGTTTTTTTCTGCTAAGCTCTGGTGCAATGTCGCTCATCATATTCGGTTCACGACCCCATAAATTTTTCTTAATAATAGCTAATTAATTTGCCGGTCGTATTTCTCGTTGATATTGTTAGTGACGTAATCTTCCGAAAAGCTGGAATTGGGTGTCCAAAAATCTGAGTAGTTGATTTCTTTCTCAAAATTATCAATAGTGTTTGATTTAATACATCGAATATTTCAAACAGATTTCCTTAGGCTCTGAAAAAGGCGATTCCGCCGCCACGTTAAGTTGTGTTTGTATTGTATTGTGTCTATAATAAAACATTGTATACCACTTCAAGTACTGCTAAGGAAAATTACAGTCAAGATATTAGAACATAAGTTTATAATATTTTTTATTTATTGCGGGCTAAATGTATGGACTTTGCAGATTTGCGTGGTCGGATGGAATTGTGGTATCTGCAATGAAGACTGGAGTACCACTGTTAATTGATGAAATTTCTCTTGCAGAAGATTCTGTTCTTGAGCGTTTGAATCCGCTATTTGAGGAGGTTCGCGGTAGTATACATTATTTCAACCTTTTTTTTTTATCATGAATTTTGAAAACGATTAGTATGAATTGACTTCATAATAGTAAGATGATTATTAGGAACGAACCTTACTGCTTTCTGACGCTGGGGTTGATGATTATTACATTACCGCTCAAGATGGCTTCGAAATAATTGCAACTATGAACCCAGGTGGAGATTATGGGAAAAAAGAGGTGTCATTATCAAGAAATTAAGTGTTTTTGTTAACAGCATCTTAGTGCGCTACTCATTTAGTTATCAAAAGCTCTTCGAAATCGATTCACTGAAATATGGTCAAGTTGTGACTATGAAGAATATGAACTAGTAGAAATATTTGAGTCAAAACTCAACAGTTCAGTTGAAAGAACTTTTGGTAATGTCAACGAATCTGTTGCAAGAATAGTTGTTATATGGATGGTGAAATTTTTTAAGAAATATTTCAATATATTTAGGTGGGTTGTTGATTTCAGAATATTATTATGTCGTTAAGTTTGGTGATATTTTATATATAGACATTCTCCGTGTGTTCGCGATGTTGTTGCTTGTGCAGAAGTATACTCAGCTTGTGTGTCTAATGGATTTTCACGAAAAACAGCTATTTGGGAAGCCATACGTACCGTTTTTCTTGATGGTTTAAATGTGTTAAAAATGCGGATGATGGCTGATATCAGCGAAATACGAAAAGATGCAGAAGATATGGTATTGCGAAAGAGTTTGAATAACACTTAAATTATAAATCACATTGATAGGGAATTATTTTCTTGATTCTAACGTATGTTTAATGTTTTAGTTTCACCGACTTTCGTCTGATGTTGTCACACTTCCTATGCCTTCCGAAGTCCTTGTTGAATCCAAATGTGTTACTATTGGAGCTCTATCTATTTTATTCGGGTCTCATGATAAAATGATACCTAAAGAGTTTTGTCTCCGTGCACCAACATGTGTCGCAAATTTTTATCGTATTGCGAAGTGTGTTCTTTCTTACGAGACTTTTGCGCACTTTTTGCATACTTGTATTTGAATTACTTTGTTTCTTGATTTAATATGATATCAGAATAAACCAGCGTTTCCTAATTGTGAATGTATTGTTTTCTTCTTGCAGGGCTCTACTAATCAACAAGCCAATTCTGTTAGAAGGTGCCCCGGGATGCGGGAAATCGAGTACAGTAATGGCCATTGCTACATTAACAGGGCATGCTATTACTAGATTAAATTTGTCAGAACAGACGGTAGTATACTTCATCCTACTTTACCATGATGCTCGTAACACGTGTTCAAGTTTTAGGATCTATCAGATCTTTTCGGAAGCGATGTACCTGTAGTCACTGACAACGGTCAAATTTCATTCAAATGGATCGATGGACCTGTTCTAGCAGCGATTAAACGTGGCGAATGGGTGTTGTTTGACGAGGTTTCGTTTTACATTTTCATAGTAATGCGTCTCTTGTCAGGATTTGCTTGAAGTACACATGTAATTTGTTGTGATCTACATTTGATGCAGATGAATCTGGCGTCTCAAGCAGTATTGGAGGGATTAAATGCTTGTTTTGATCATCGAAGAGTGATTTACATAGCGGAGTTGAACCGATCATTTGAAATTCCATCTGGAAGTCACTGCCGGTTTTTCGCTTGTCAAAATCCTCATGCATATGGTGGTAATCGACGTGCACTACCAAAGTCCTTTGTTAACCGCTTCACTAGCGTAAGGATGTTTCCACTTATATTTACCTAAAAGTATAAAGTATAATTGAAGCTTTGAGTTATCGCTAAACGAGGAACTCGGTAATGTAATTGATTGCTCAGTAGGCCTATTTCTATTGATGCAGGTTCGATTTTCACACACGTTTGTTTTGTGATTCAATGAGCATTATGAGGATATGAATTATGCAATGATATCACCATATTTTATCATTTCTATCATAGTTGATAGAAATGAAATAACTATGGATGATCAGTCAATTCATCGTATGTCAATGTTTTTTATGTTTTTGCGGTTTATACTGTGGAAATCAAACCTGATATCACTTTTTCGATGTTTATTTTCTTTTTTTGTTGCGAAATAATCAGTGGCTTCAAAATATTTGGAACATGTTGGTTCAAGCATTAAGTATAAGCACTAAGTATACAGAGGAAGTTTTCTCATTATTGAATTCTTGTATTCATATTTTGAATAACTTGGCATAGTGATTTATTTTTATCACACGAGTTCTCATGTTGTTTTTTATGTGGTTTATAAACGAGTGAAGCCACTAACCAATTTGGCTATTAGTGAGCAAAAAAAGTGCTATGAAGCGTATATTTTAAAGCTTCTTCCTTTAACTTTGTTTGTAGTTCACTATAATGAGCTATATAAGCTTTGGCGTTGGTTAAATGCTTAATGCAAGGTGCGCTTGCGTATAAATGCTCAACATGATATTTAGTAGTTGATTGAGTACTAATCTGGTCTATACAATGACTCGAGTTGGCCACTCTTTATCAAGTCAGTGCTGTTTATTTTATCCCATTTCCTCTAATATCATTTTACCTTGGAAGGAGGGCATGTTTGGTAAGTGACCATGAATCTGCACGTCGTTCATGATCATGAGTAGTTCATCTTGGTGTTATATTAATGACATTTAAAGCGAAGGCAGTCAATGTATTTTAAAGGCGTTACTATAATTGTAGGTTTGTTTAAAACTTATTGCTATATATTGGAACCAAAAGTTCAACAGCGTTGTAGAATAGAGAAGATTTTATTATATTTGATTGCTTTTTTTTTTCAGATTAACATTGAGGAACTGACTAGCGACGATATTTTGTTTGTTTTAAACGAATTACCAGCTGCTGTGCAAATTGGGCACGGTCGTCTGGTCAAAATGATATCAATCATCTTTGAACTTGCAAATAGACATGATTTAATTGGTGGTCCTTTCTCTTTCAACCTTCGTGATCTATTACGTTGGGTACAACTATTTGAAAAGGTCTTTTTTGAATCTTTGAATTGAATTTTTCCATTTTTCTTTATTGAATCTTATTTTTATTGATATTGGTTGGAAAGATTTTCTTCTTTAGTACAATGATATGCATTTGTGCTTCCAAGTACTGATCATCAACAGATTACGGAGTGAGAAGGACCGTGAAAAGGTCCGTGAATTCTGTCAAATCCTCCATGAATGTTATATTAAAATTCTGAGATATATTGCATTATTTATTTCCTCATTGTTAGAATTTCATTTTATTTTCAGGCAAAGGGAATGTACGAAAATATTTTTGGTGAGCCATGTATTCTTCCCCCTCTTCATCTCTCAGTTGATGATGAGCAAGTTCGTCTGGGGCAAGTCAGTAATAATGAATATTGCAATTGTTGTCGCCTTATATTAAAATTTTTAATAATTATTTTATTCGCTAAATAATAATTGAGCGGGATGTTCATTTAGTTTAAAAAAGTGATCTAATTATATCTTCGTGTTGTTTCACATATACTTTTTTTGTAATTTACTTCAATTATTCGTAGGTATCTCTTCCTCGCTTCAAAAGTAGATGTGATTACTCGGATTATTCATGTCGACTTCTTTCCAGCCAATTTACCCTAATGCATCAACTGGCAGTTTGTGTTGATATGCAATGGATGACGCTGATTGTAGGTGCCAGGTAGCGTTATACTCAATCACAATGAAAAGTTTGGAATTTCATTCGACACATTGGCATTGATTTTATTTGATTTGCACATATATATTTCAAGATATCATATTCTATTCAGAATAAGTGCGGTGTGCAGCTCATAGTGAATTGTGAACTATTAGAATTTGCAAAGTTTCCATAAAATCATGCAGTGCTTTTTAAAATATTTTTGATGATGAAATTAGAGGTTATCTAAGCTATTAATCATTTTGTCTTTTCTCTTTTTGAAAGCTGTGACTGTTCATCAAAGTCATTTTCTAGCGACTTTATAACGGCTGAGCAGGGAACAAAAATGCTTAATTTCCATGATTAGTTGTATCGCTTTAGACGCTATATTACATATACTTTTTTACACTTGTTTTTTTAAGGAATTCTGGGAAACGATCGACATTGCAAAATCTAGCAAATATTTGCGGTGTTCATCTACAAACAATTGTCGTCAACTCAGAGACGGATGCACAAGAACTAATAGGGTCGTATGAACAGGTTAATGGTAAAACCTTGCCAATTTTGCGATTTTCCGGAACATATTGCTTTCAGACGGTCGATGATTCTGTTATTAGTGATGTGAAAAGTGCTTTATGCAAACTATTAAATGCTCACGTCAATGAGAGAGATCTAAAGCAGATTCTCAATGCAGAAAATGTAACGCAACTTCAAGCGTTGGTTGAAATGGCTCTCTCGGATATAAAAGATAACGAAAGCTTGGTAAATGAATGTCACTCAGCACTTGAACGTGCTGTCAGGTCAACACTGCGTTTTGAATGGGTTGACAGTCCTTTCGTCCGAGCATATTTGAATGGTTATTGGTTGTTGATCGAGGATGTAAATTTATGCAGGTAAAGTTGGATAATATTTCCTTGGTCGTGTAATTTTCGTCTTGTTAAAGTTTAGTAGATAAATATACTCTGCTATTAATATATTATTTCAACTACATGGATTGAAGTTTTGTAAGTCTGTATTTTTAGTGCTGCAGTTCTGGATCGGTTAAATAGCTGTTTCGAACGCGACGGACATCTAGTAGTTTTTGAACGCCATTCATCGTTTGAACCTCTAAAGCCACATCCAAATTTTAGGTGGGTCCTGCTTGATATGCCGGATACGCTATGAAATCCAAGCTTGTTATGAGATTGGCTCGAGAATACTAATGCTAGACTAGCGCATATATTGTCATTAAAACATCTCTCTAAAACGTCTTAAAACAAAGAAGAGCAGGCTGCTTAGCTGTAATAAAAAGCAGGCCAGTTGTAACACTTCCGTTCAGAGCTTTTCTTTCAATGGACGCTAGAAATGGAGAAGTTTCCCATGCAATGCGAAATCGCAGTGTGGAAATATTTGTAGCTCCAGAAATGCAATGGAATTCCAACCCTGTAGATGTTGCAGCTGTAACATTCAAACATGGCAATAACATTCCTGCAAAAGTAGTTTTCACAGCTCAGTATTCTTTTCTACGTGAGAAATGTTTCGTAGTTTTAGATTGTGGAGTCTTTGCGCTCTCTTTCTGCCGAAAAACTTCTTCATTTTTCCGTTCTCTTAAGCGAGATGTCCCTCGAATCTGCATGTCGCGCTATAGGACTACATAACTTAGACGATGCAGATGATAGTGCAGCGACAATTGAAATCCCACCATTAGTGAAAGATATTGGGACGGAGAGGTACCCATTCATTACGGAGGGTTTGCGGTTTCTATATTTCGCTAGAGTAAGACACGTTTCAGTTTTGATTTGTGGCTGCTCAACACGTGGAAAAATTGTTGTGATTCTAATTATTCACTCGGTTTATTCTTCTCTCTTTTGTCTACTTCGACTAGAGTTCTTAGAAGCAATTGTATACAACAAGTTTTTGGTGATACAGGTGGGTCATTGTTGTCAAGGGTAATCGAGAGCTTTGAAACACGAACAATTTCTTTTCCAAGTCAGATTTGAAATATTTGCGTAGGTTTAATTTTTAAATTGGTGTTATTGTTTCTTTTTTCTAGCTATAATGGTGGAAACTAATTTGACTGGTAGAACAAGTGAGACTACAAATATCATCTTTTTTTCAGAACTTTTTCTTTTCTCACTTTCGGAAAAATTCTTCGAATGCGTTTTGTGCATTATTTTACTTATTTTATTTATATTTTCAAGAATATTTTTTTTTCAAAAATTTTTTTTTATTTTATGTGATGTTTATTTTGTTCTAGCTTTGGATTTAATAATTCGGTTACGCGACATAACACAAGTATTGAAAAGCTCTCCACACTGTATTGATCCTCGGTTCCATCATTTTAGTCCAAATAGTAATGTTAATGTGATACAGAGGTATTTTTTATTGGTAACAATTTTGAATTTTTGGTATGAACATATATTTTAGCTTTGTCGTAACGATTGTTTCCGAATGGTTTACCACTTCCATAGAAAGCACATTGGTAACAACTGGATCGGCTGAATATTTTAGTCGATTATCGAAATGTGAATAATTTATCAGCTTTGTGGAAATACATAATTCTATCCAGTATATGCACTTCTTCCAACTTTTCAGATGAGGTGCCTAATGTCGATATTGGCTTCAAAAATATACATCTTATTTCCAAAATTGTTGATGTGATTATCGACATCTTGAAGGATACATCAAAATTGATTAATGAGCAAATGGTTCTGATTTATTCCATGGATAGTTATCGCGGTATCATTAATAGAACTGATATTTCCTTTCAAGGTTTTCACATTGTACTTACGCCTTTACCTTTTTGTGGTTATTTCACGCAAAAAACTTGACGTAAGAGCTACATACGCACCACTGTACCATGCATGGGCTGAAATACGTCAACATTCTGGTATTGACGATCTACTCCAACGGTAATGTCTTATTATTCAATATAGAACACATCATGACCAAAAAAAAAACAAAATTATTTAACTCTTTCATATTCTTGGGTGCTGCGATAAATAAATGATGAATATAGAGGTGTAAGAGAGGAATTCGGAGAGAGCACTCATGTTTTTTAGTCTGCTATTTAGGTATAAGAGAAACAGCTGAAGGTTTTTTAAGTTATAAAATTTCTTACAGCCATCTACTGTTCCTGAAACTAGTACATCAAATGGACAAATTTTGGTCTAGCAGTGCCTATGATTGCCTTGTATATTCCTATCTTCCTTTGTATAAATCATATCGATTGACTAATCCATTTAATAGCGAAGAAGAGTACCAAAGGTATATTTGCCAATTCCTAATCAGGTTTTTCATTATAGATATACAGACCATTTTTTTTCAAGCCATAACTCTATGCTGCTTGCTATAAAAGGGGCAAAAAAAAATAGTCTGTGGTTTGAGTAGCTTTTTTTTGCGGTTTTTAGAATCAGTTTTGTGATCTTTGATTGTTGTAAAAAATTGAAGCTAGAATCATAGACTTGTGATTCTAAATCAATGTATTTAAATTGATCTTCGTAATGTTTGTATTCTATTTAAGGTTTGATTCCATTATTCAACCTACGACAGTTGAAACAGAAATAAGAAATGTGCAGGATGAGATGTCCTTAGATGAGAAGGATGAAAATGATAATGCAAGTATAGTGCTGAATAAGTCGCCTATTGTTAGAATGTGCGATATGATCAAGACTATGAGTAAACTGCACTTGTTTTTTTCTAAGGGCATGGTTAGTCAGGTAAGTAGTTGGTTCGCCAAGTGGAATGTTTTTCAGTGATTGAATCATTATTTTGAACTTTATTGATTTTGTAGAAACTGATAAGTGAGATAATATTTAGTCGGAAAAAATGTTTCAAAGTCAACTTGTTTTTGATGAACTTCAATGGTGCGATGACAGTAGTCGAAGATTTGCTAAAGTGGTTGCATTATTGAATAGCTTCTATTTTGATGACAGAAAGGTAATTTCTAAATCCTCAGTTTATAATTATTTTATGAAAAAATCTATTCCTATTATTATGCGATTTGCCAAACGGATTATTCTATAATACAATTAACATAATAATTCTGGTTGTACAAACTTTTGCTTTAATTGGATAAGTTTTTTAAATCTTGAATTGATGTTTTTACTGTTATTCTCATATACGTAGAAATGTTGAAATTGGAATGATTCTTAGATATTCTGTTTTGAGGTCTTCACTCTAAAGTGTACTAACGCATTCTCAACCGTGTTTTTATCGTTTTGGAAAGCAGTCGATTTCGATCTGACTCTCAGTACTTTGTCGATATCAGATTTGGATCAACTTGATTCTAAAATTTTGACCCAACTATGGCGACTTGGTCTTAACTCGACTATGCTGTCGAAAATGATAACGTTGGTTGATTTGCTCTTTTTTTTGACTCTTTGAATTTGGTTAGCAATATTTGGCAGTCTCGTTATTTATTTTTTAGTTGCATTTATTTCACAATTTGTTTTATAATTAATAAATTTATAACTGATTACAATTATTGGGTCAGTTTAATTGTCAACAATTTTACTCAAATATTATTTTTAATTTTTTATTTAATATTTTGGAATAATTTCAAAATAAGTTTATTCAAATGCTGCAGGGAAGGACTAGAACGCATAAGTAACGGTTTACGAGGATGGTCCACGAGTGAGATATGTTGTACAGGCGAAGATGAATGGAAGAAACGGCTAGAAACGGCTTTGGAAATAATGGATAAGGTCAGCTGGTCTGCTGTTTCTTTACTCGTTTACGTTTAATGGTTTTAGGCTCTTCCGCCTTCTGAAACAGTAGACCCATTGTTATTCGAAGAAGAAAGCGACAACTATCAATGTAAAGTCTTTAATGCAGTTGATCAACCACTGAAAGTTCTTGCCAGATGGAGGAGGACTATATCTGGGTAGTATTATATATATATGCTTAGCATAAATGACAATTATGTTTTCTTTTTCTCTGACGTCTTCCTTCACTATCTGGTTTTTTCTATAATTGAAATGTTGAATACTTCATTCAAATTTTTCGGAATATTTTTTCCATTAATCTAACAAGGAATTATTCTCAAATGTCAGTGCGTCATTGTTGTAAATTTCGCTTAGACTTCACTTTTCATTATTGTATTAAATTCAGACAAAAAGAAGAGTGTGATTCCGTATCCTCTCATCCTGTAATAGCTTCACTTTGGCAGACGCGTGAGAAATTGAAGGATGTAATTTGTCGAACGCAAGAAAAACCTGTATTTTATCGACAAAAAGGCAGTTTGGTACTGTAGCTTGTATTTTGATTCATATAAGTTTATCTGCATTAAATACCTTTTTCAGTATTTCTCTATGTGCAACGAGATGCGATCTTTTCGAATGATGATAGAAACGGTCGTATCTATTATGCGCTCGTTAGAAATCAGTGATCTCTGGAGAAATTTTGATCTTACAAGATATCAGACTACTATCGCAAAAGTTTCATTCAGTTGCGGCTAGTGCTGAAAGCTTCAAAAAGGTTTTTTTGTTATTTACATTTTTATAGAGAGCGTTGCAGTTCTGTTTTTCAGATGATTCTTTCGAAGTTTGGTTCGTTTATTGATGTATCTATGACATTTCTGCAAGGTGTTGATGTTTTTCTTTGTGCGCTTTACGAAGCTTGTGAGCTACTTGAAACAGCTTGCCGTTACAATCATCTTCATCTCAACTGTGATTTTCCCATAAATTTTGAAGTACGTTTTATTTTGATTATTTCTACATCCTTCTTATTTTGAATCACTAATCAAAGACTTGCAACGTAGTCTTAGCTATATATTCAAAAATAATGCGGTGTTTTTTTTATCGTTTGATTTATGAGTTTGGTAATAGTTACAATTACATAGATAATTACTTATTGGTTCTCAGACATTTCAGGACAATATCGAAAGCCGTGATCTTTTGGCATGGTGTTGCAGCGATGCTTCACCAATGCCGCTCCATTTGAAGGCAGCTATAGTGCGACGAAGAATTGCCTTATCTGAAGATCTTTGTAAGGATCTTGAGTGGGTGCGGTGTCAGTGGCAGAAATGGTTAGCTGCTGTCTATTTTTACATAATGTAATCTATGCATAATTACTGCGGTATTTCACAGAGATTAGAAACAATTAGTTGTACTTTAATGAATGTAGTCTTAAGGCTTTTCATCTTGTCTCTTTTCGTACATAGGTATGAGCGAAATATTGCGAAAGCTTCGGAGAAGGACTTTGTATACTTAACAAAAACGGAAGAAGAAAAAGATGAAATTGAATTAGCCGAGTTTTTCGCAAAGGTTTGCTTCTCACTTTATTTTTTTTTACTGTACTTTACTTTCTACTGGTAGACCTTATAATAGCGTAATTTTTCATATAAGGTAAGAATTCTGCGCATGCACGTCCTTTTCTTAGTCGAATTGTTAATCGTTTTTGCTTCACGTTCTTTATAGTCTACTTTCAGCAAGAACATGAACGAGGAATCCTTACAGACATGGATTTGGCTTCGTTGCTTGAAATAAAACGGCATGAAATCCAGAAAACTATACAGATTTCAATTATTCACTTGCACTTGTGTGGTTACGACATGTTCTGTCTTCCGTGCGATATTCCCGACCAAATGAGCATCCATCTACACTTGGTATAAAATTTATGACCAGTAGTTTATGGTAGAATTACAAACTATGTCTATCAATAATTAGGTTAATAAAATACCCTTGACTACTGGACGTTCTTAAATCGAGCTCTACATTCTATGTTGAATATTAACACCAATTTTCAGATTCCGATCTTGCTTTACTGCACTACGCAATGGCCGGCATTGATTCAGATTCAGATGAAGATATTGTTGTTGATTTATATCGTACGGGTTCAATAGGGCAATTTAGACGTGCATCCAAAATCCTTAAATTGCTTAAGGAACGAATACAAGTGTTAAGAGAACATTGGCCAGAGGTTAGTTTTCGTTGTCAAATTTTTCTATTTTAATTTTTTTTTTCAATATAAGAGTAATCTGCTTTCTCGAATACCCCTATTGCGAATCATCATTTCTACGCAAAATCATAGTCAAGTGTAAGTTAAAAAGTGCTAAAGAATTTATGCGACTAAAAGTTAGAATTGAAATTGATTTCAGCAGAGCTCATTAAAACTGATATTAGAGGCAATAAATGATTTCTGCAATACTCGTTTGGCTACAACGCACACAAAAATGACTAAACTTATTGAGGATATTATAGGTAACACAGAAATATTTTAATGCTTAATCATTGCTTATTGCATTGACAACAGAAAATATTGTTCTACCGTAGAGCACTGTGAAGAGTGGGAGAAGATAGCTAATGAAGCTAATTCAGTGCGTCAAGAATTAGTTATTCTGCGCGAGTTGATGGTGGACTGGAAGAAGATGCAGGTCAATCGTTTTAATGTTTTTTCTACATAATTATGATGAAAATGCGTTCCTTTACTTATGTATATCTATTTTTTAAATTTACTTATTTGTCCAGGTCCGTTCTTGGAGAGGATTGCTGAGTCGTGTAATGGATGAAGCACGGCTGAATGCTCAACTTGTGGCATTCCCACTTTTCGATGCCATTTTCAAGGGTGAGGATAGTATATTATTGTTATTGATTAGATTATGAGAATTTTTCATTTTCCAAAGGTCGGCAACATTTATTAGAAACTTTTTGCATTATGTTTCAAGAAATAAAGGTCGATTTTAAGATTCTTTTTATAATATAATGAAGGTGTCAGTCATTTTCGATGACATTGTCAATCGGGTGTTTTTCTGCATGTAATATATTTTGCAATTTGCTGTTCAGAAATCTACTGTAGGTATCCATTTTTTAAAACTTTTAGAGTACAGTATTGTAAGTGATTGATTTTGCACTTTTTTGGAATTTTCCATTTTTGTAAAGGACAAGTGCATCTATTCACTCTTAAACTCGTTAATCTAAAAATTTATGTTGTAAAAACTTAGGTAAAATTGTATAATGTGTTGTATCTGATTAAAAGTGACTTTTTAATGCATTATTGCCATCAGTTTGCTACCTTTTAGTAGAGTAGACTATGTGTGTTTCTTGGTATTTTGATGATTCACCATTATAATTGGTAGACTGTTAAGATGTACACGAACCCACAGTCATTGCAATGGCGGCGGAGTGGATCACTAATGCAAACCTTTTGGATTACTGTGAACGAATACGAACTGTGCATTGTCTGGCTCAGTGGTCAAACCAGCTTCACCACTCTTCAATTTCACCTCAACTTCATTCTGTCGCGACACATTTTGAGCAGTATGTACCGGTTATTGGTCGGAAACTTCAAGAAGCAAGGTTAGTAATGTCTTCACTGTTTAATCTTCAACATTATTTTGTATCCAAAATGTAATTACGCACCTTTCTCACAAATGCAGCTATTATTGCTCTCGAAGTAGTTATTTCAAAATTCTTTGCTGTAGGGTCACGTACACACATTCAATTTTTAAGAGACGGAATTCCAAAGCGTCGAATCAAAAACTTATTACAACAAGATATATAATGGAAGAAAATCAATTTATTCAATTAATTCCAATCTCTCTTCCTAATTTCATTTTAGTCTGCTAAAGATTGTAATAAGTGCTCGTTATAATAGTTTAGAAGTATTTATGTCATCGGTTTACACTATTTTTCCAATTTCTATTATAATTTATAGAGAGTTAGCTGAGCAGAGTCTTAACGATTATGTCAAAGTTATCAAGTACAGTGATCTCAGTCTGTGGAATATAAAGGTTTCATCGCAGAAAATTCACATACATTTGTATAGGATTGTTCGGAAATTTCGAGTACGTTGATCTCTGAATGACGCTAAGTATTTGCACAGTATACAGTTAATAATTTAATGATTTTTATGTTGATTTAATAAATGTAGAATAATGAATTCAATGTGGATATTTTAGGATGCGGTTAATATTCAAGTGACCTCGTTTTTTGATACTCTTGTTGCTTTGAATCATCCGTGTATTACCGTCACATCCAATTTAGCTGAAACTGATCTAGATGGAGTTGCGGGTAAAGCGCAAAAAATAGCTCAAAATGTTTGTGACTCAGGTATTTAATAGCATGGGGTTTTTTTAGTGTCGTTATTGGTAATATTTTACAATTCCATTGCAGCTGCAGTGCTTTGTGAAACTTCTGTACTTATAAGGATCACAGAACAAGTAAGATCTTGTGATGAAGCTATCCGTGTGATTGTAAACTATGTGGGAGAAGACGACTCAAAAGTCAGTGAATTTATTGTAGCCTTAAGAATTTTGTATGAAATGGCTACACGATACTTTATTTGGAAATGTTTTTCTTGTAAACTGTAAATAAAATACAGGAGAAGCAACAAGGTTATGCTCGGAATTGCCGGCAGCGAGAGGTGGCTAACATCATTAAAGATTTACAAGTTAATGGCTTGAATGCACGTAAAGCTGTAACTTTGAATCAAGAAGAGTTAACTCGAATTTCGCTCACGGAGGTCAAAAGGCATCGAGCAAATGAAGTAAGCGTTATGAATGTGTAGGGATTTATTTTTTACGATTTATCATTGTTTTTTCTATTTATTAAGTTGTCCGTCCACAAGTGTGCTGGCGGTCGTAGTGCTTGTATCCGGAAATCTTTACAACCCAACAGTCAGCTCGGAGTCGCTACTCGAAGACATTTGGCAGGATTGTTGGTTTGTTTTCGATCCATTTCTACTATGTCTAGTATTGAATCCATTTCTAGTTTGCAATTTGCTAATTGAGCGGTTATAATATGCTTGCGTCATAAGTAGTTTAATAAGATATTTTGAGTTAGTTACTGCTCTAAATTATGCAGTTATAGACTATGCCATGTCGTGGATAATGAATTGCCATAAAAAGCTTGCGGAATGGGAAGAACAATGTGAACTGTTTGCTCGTAATATGCACATTATTGATCGAATACAATCAAATGCTCAGGTATGGTGAAATATCTAGAAAGTTGATTAGGAATGCGTATTGTATCCGTTTTGATTTCTACATACTACGTCATTGATGTTTTTCTTTTTCTAACTCATATTGATACAATCAAGTTAACTGTGTTTTAAAATTAGCCCCGAGTTTGGTATTAAAGTGGTTTGTCCTGAAATTTGGATAATTTAACCATCCATTTCGAGCTTTAAGACCAATATATCATAAGTTTCTAAATTGTACGAAAAGCTCAATTTCGAGAAGTATTATTGGCAATTGGGTAATTTGATTACACCTTGGACACCACACTGCATCATAATAACGCATGGTTGTATGCTGCTGTGGGAACTTCAAATAATTGTAGATTTGAGAACAATTTTTTGAGCTATACCATAATGCTACCTGTTATCAGATATCAAGTGACTGAGGAGTATTGAAAATATTTCGTACTCATTGAGTATCCTCTATACATTGTTCACATTGATGAAATTATATGTAACAT
>KN716153.1:734589-769210 GCA_000816705.1 Dictyocaulus viviparus | reverse complement strand
AAAATACTACGTACATTTGTTAAGTATATCTATTTAAATTACTTACTATAAACAGATAGAACCAAAAGGATAAAACAAATTTTGAGTACATAGCCATGGACTTTCTTAATAAATTGAATACATTAGTGTATATATACAACACAGAACCATTCTGAGCAATCCATGCTGTCTTTGTTAGTTAGTTTGAATTTATAATGTATTTATGTCATAATTTACATTTATTCACGTGGAAGACACCGTTATCTATGTGTTTCAAAACTACCATCTTAGAATCAGCGTTCGTAGATCTTTTATTTCTCATATAATGAAGCTACATGACCTACATTGTGTTGTTGAAACCAGTGGTTGTCATAGGGTTTTACAATAAGTTTACAATTCTTTAAGCTTAATTACCTATGTTAGAGATCTCAACATTCCATTAAACACACTTTCATGACATTAACAGCGTTAAAAAAAGAAACAGAATGTACATCCAAAGGTATTGATAAAATTATTCAGATGAAAATAACTCGAATCGCTATAGGTAAAATAATTATATATCTTACTGTTTCGGGAGCTAGATCCTTCAAATCGACGCTGCCATGAATAGGACACTCGAGCCAATGACGTCCGCGACATAAAAATTATTAGTAAACTTGACATAAACTTATTTGATAGACAGCATATTATAAAATTAAGAAACAAACCAATGTTTTTCGACAAGGCCTCATAAAAAAGCAAATAAAGAAAGGAATACGAAACTTAAATCCACTTTACTCTCGCAAAGTACATACCTGCAAGCATGCACTCTTCCGCAGAGAAGCAATAAACTTCAAGAGGTGAATTATCAACGGGTCTTTCATTAACCTGGACAGCTTCTGTTCTATGGCTAAAACTGTCAACTGTCAGATAACATTGAAATCTATAAATATATACATGAATAGACTACAAAAAAAAACATAACTAAACTAGTAAAATTGGAAAAAACGAACCCAATAGTATCCTTTTGCAAACTATTACCACTGTGAGCATTGGCTTGCATTTTTGTGACAACCTCACAAGAACATTTAGAACACGGTACCAAACGGTTCACAAGTAGGTCACCTTCTGATGAATGCACAAATCGTGTTCCCAGTGCCGGATACCTAAACGTCAGCAATGAGGATTTTACCTCAAAGATGAGGACAAATTATAAACAATTACCAATCTTCGAGCATAGTATCTAATATGTCAACCACTAAAGCAAGCAGACCAGTCACACCTTCACACTCAGTTGATAAAACCATATCAGAAGAGCCATCCATAATTGCGATACTGAAGAATATAGTTAAAAATTACGGCAAACGATGTGAAATCACATGACAATTCAAAAACGAGCAAATTATCCTTGGTGGCTTAGTGCCAACGAAAATTCTTTGTTCTCATCAAGGTAATAAAAAAGTCGGTTGAATGCCATATAATTGTGTTTTGGAAAGAAGAAAGTTCACAGACACTGTTAACTATACACAATGGTATCAATACGAATAGGTAGAAAAAAATTTGATGCTTCAGGTGGTCCAATTGAAATTGAAGTTTGATAATTTATAATTTATAACAGACGAAAACAGCTAAAATCTTTGAAATAAAAAAATTTCAGTACCTCAAAGAAGGGAAAAAAGCCTCAATAAGTGCATATTGATCAAGTGGAAATGTTTGCCACCTTTCCTGTTCATCTCGTGTGCGAAGAATCAAATTCGTATAATCCAAATCACATATTTCGGTCTGAGAAAATACCATATTGTTAATGCAATACATTCGAAAAGTTAAGTGAAGAAATGAAAATATGATGAGTAAACAATACCAACTTGTAAAAGAAATTGTCTGAGAAGAAACACCGAATGACCACTGATATTAAGCTAGAAGAAAAATTTACAATCAATATCACCGAAACTAAAACGATACAGAAATATCTAAATGAAAAAGTTGATCAAAAGTTAATCTCTCTGAAGCTTTTCTCCCTAATCTCTCTGAAACTTTTATTGCGGGAAAATGATTGGATAATGGAGCAAGACATAGATTTTATAATGAATACCTCGATTCCTGTCTGCCAAACAACCCACTCGGCTTTTAACTGACTATCACATATACACTGCAATCGCGCTACATCGCATAGCTTATTGGTTGCAAATAAGCACTCAACGGCACGCATAACGTTCTTATCACCAATAATTCTTGAAAAATTACACTTAGAATCATATAATCAAGATTTAAAACAAAACAGAAATAAGCGATAACGAAATTAATAACATAGAACCTCGTAGTAATTCGACTCCAAAATCCCGCTGGGATATAAGACATGGCATACAAACGACGTAAATTTTTTTCCACTTCAATACTGAACGTCAACACCACCTTGCTTGCATCAATGACTGGTTTTACCGCAGACAATGAGGGATGATCGAGAGATCTACTATAGAACGAGTTATTCTGATATCGTAAGAAACCAAATTAAATAATAGAATCAGTGAATAGTCTCCATGTGTTCAGATGATTATTAAAGTTGTTCAGTGAACTTCACTGGTCAGTACAAAGCAAATATTCCACTTTTGAGCGATAGCCCTTCCATTTTCAATGGAGTGGCTATTAAGAAATAAACGAGTAATTTGTTAAGATAATATATGAGAATTATTCTATTGCTATCTATTCGAAAACTTCAATATTAATTGACGTGTCGAGCACATTATTCAAATACATATATGTAGCGTGTATGCAAATAACTACTACCGTTGAGTGGCCACAGGGGCAAAGTTATAAATATTATATTTAAAGAAAAAACGACTGAGAAAAAAAGCAACTTTGGACATATTCCTATGCGTTCAGATACCGTAATTATCTCCGAATTGAATCGGATCGTCCATGGTAATTTGGCAAATATCTGTAAAGATCAAGATCAGTACAAGTGCGGATGAAATAGAAAAAAATAATGGAATAGAAGAAAATAATGGAAGTGAACGATGTTATGAGCAAATAAATTACAACTATTCATAATTGCAAACGTTATTTAACTAAAATTCATCCACTTACTTTAACCGATGCAGATAAGTAATCAGATCTAAGTCGATATTCATCAGGTAGAAGAGCTGGTACCAGCAATTTACGACCCGTACACGGTAAAGCAAGTTCATACTTTTGAAGAAGATCAAGCAGAGCACCACGAAGTGGTGTGTCAGAGTCAATACAATGAAATTTCTTCAATAGGGGAACCATTGCGTCATGAAAAAGAATACCAGCAGGTCGATTAGGTGATCTAGAATAAAGTAAAGTCTATCACATTGGCTAAATTAAGCAGTACATCAACACTAAGCTGCTTCACGAGCTCACCGAAAAAAGAAGCATAAAACAAAGTACAACAAATGTGGGACCTTAAAGCCACAATTGCTGCAAGGTAGTCAGCAAGCCATAACGGATCAACAAAAATAAGCTCTCTCAAAGACGAATCTTCGAAATGCACGACTTCGCCGGTGTCATGAAGAAAGGCGCATACACCATGGAACTCAATATCATCTCTAAAATTTTTAAAAATCATTTCGCAATCAAACACATTAAAAAATATTGTCCAATAAAACCTGAATACTCGTCCAAATTTCAAGACCATTCGCTGCTTCATACATTCACGAAATTGCTCCGATTTCATAATTGCTGATGTTGAGTCTCTTCTAAGATCGCTGTGCAATTCGCGAATCACCTAAAAGTTTAGTACTTATCATTAGCGAATAGTTAAAATGATAGTTCTGTGGTACTGGTTAACCTTGAGCATAGTGATATAACTAGATGGAATTTGCTTGATCAAGTGCACGATCCTTTCCTATTTTGACTTCCCATGAAGAGCTGTATATTGTATTTAACAAATACTGAAAGCCATTGCTTTTGGTAACTTTGAAGCTGATAAAATATCAGATCAAAGATGACTGTGATTTCTGTTACTTTGATATCGCTCCTCGCTTTAGCATTGATGAGGAGTAATTCCAGCACACGAGGCAAGCCATACTTATCGGCATCAACTCTCATAAAACGCGATCGAATCTGAAAAAGATGATGCAATGTAATCTATTTGGAAAAAGTTTAAAATTACCTTAATTCTTAAAACAAACTTTTTTCTCAACTTCGTCCAAAAAATCATGAGGAAATTTGGCTGGGTTCGAAGACACTTGGTCAACATGGGTTCCAACTAGAATAACGCAAGCGTTTGGAGCTCTAGCCTAAAAACGATGAATTCTACACATCTTCAACTCTAAAACAAACAAGTATCTTAAAGAAATGAAAAAAATCATATGAGTGAAGAAAACTGTTTTCAACTTCTCCATAACAAATGAAGTGGTTGCCACAACAATCATTTAACCAAGCTTTACTGTGTCATCACTGATAAACAAAGTTGTCAAACCTAGCAGCTGTGAATCTAGTTGAACTAACATGAATTGTTTTTCTTTGTCTAATGGATTGTCTAACACCTTTGCTTTTCAGTTATTTGGAATCTAGCTCAGAAAAAGAAAATACCTGTATGCTGATAAGCCATCGTTGTATATCGTTAAAAACAATATCCCCATCGCTAACTCGCCAAACAACGACATAGAGAGCACGCCGTGTTAAAAAATAATGATAAGTTGAGTAATACTCTCGCTAGAATAGGACTTGTAATAGTCACAAAATCGAGCAAGGAATTCGAGCTTGAGTGCAACCTGTCCTGTGAAATCCCATGACGAATAAGCTATTGGACCAAATGCAAAGTCCTTCTGCTTTTTCATTTCATACTGCCACTCAGCGATGCGAATACTCTCACCCTTGAAAATTGCTTTAATATTTTTGGATTTATAAAAAATTCTTTTGACTAAAAAATAAAGAAAAAACTAAAGACTGTACGGTACAATAGTGATTTGAATGTAATGGTCACAAAATTACTTGATTTGAAATCAAGAAAGTATGCTACTTCATAAATGTCAGCTCGACAATTTTCACATAATTAGTGGTTGAACATGACCATATTGTACGAAACTGGCAAATTCACACTGCACAACTCTATTGAAATAATACAGTGTTAACTATTTCCAAAGATTTCGGTGCTCCACAAGAAGAGTTGGTAACGCAACACTCATAAGCAACGAAAGTTATAGAAAATGATGAATATAACACATTAAATGAAATTATACCAAACGCCTTTACAATGCAATCACCTGCACTACTGGTTTCTTCTGAACAGCTTCTGCTCGCAAAGCTTCCCATAGTTGACTTTTTCCAACACCGTCGCTTCCTAGTATCATAAGTCGGAGATGGTGATACGTTTTGGAACTGCAAGAAAACGAATCAGTAAACAAAAGTGGAGAGGACGCAAAAGAAAAAAAACCTCCAAAGTTGAAAATGAGACGTGCTGCATAACCTTAGAGAACATAATAAAAATAGATTTTTACGTTATAAGGTTGAAAAAAAATATTGAAAACCTCCATCCATATAAACAAACAAAAAACAAATATCGAACGATTCGGATTTACATTAAGAGATTATTTACCTGAGATTCAAGACTGAACAAAATATGAGTCGTAAGAAGCTTATAAGATTATTGCTAATAAGAGCAAGTTTAAATGGCCAAATTAACTACCTTATCGTTTTTAAGATTTCTCCTGCCCAGGAGTTAACATCAAACATCGTGTTATAAAGGAAAAAATGGGAAGAATAATCAAATAAAGTGCGGACAAATTGGTACAGAAAGTTTTTTGAATAGTAAAAGTGATTAGACAACCAACGTTCTATTCAAGCCAGAAAAGTTCCTTCGAAATGTTTCTAGATCAGAAACCCTTTCTAACAGAAAACTACTTGCTGCCCAGAAATTTGCTGTTCTACATAAAATTCCTAACATTACTAGAAGAATCTTATAATGGATATTCTCATGCAGGAAATTTCTTGTTCACCTATCACATGAAATCATTCTATATGATCATTTGAATACTCACTCTTCAAGAATTGTTTTCAGGTAAGCAATTATTTCAATTGTTTTACAATTTTCCGTATTCACCATAGAATCGAGAGGATCTTTCAATTGACAACCTTTCAGCGAAAGAGACCATAGCCTATGAAAAACTGAATATTAAGCACAAAACAACGACAGAATCAACGAAAACACTAAGTACGTTGAAATGAAAAGTGAACAATAAAATCATCCAACACACCTTGACAGCATTCCAAGTTCAGGAGGTAGTGTGTGAATATCTTTATTCTTTGCTAGATTCAAGACTGACAAGCTTGACAAACGAGCAATATCTTTGGTAACACTCTTTAAGCTGTTTGAACTTGCATCCAAAACTGTGAGTGCTTGAAACAGTATCTAAATTTGTCAAGCGTAGACAACACTAAACCTCCCACTATTCTTTTCTAGTTATCTGATAACGCTGCATACTTTATCAAAATATTTGATTTATACCTTGTTATTGACACAAACGGGAATGGTTTCTAGCTGATTTGAGCTTATGTTCAGTGTTTTCAGCCATTCCAAAGTGTCGTGCTGCCTATGATAACATGTCTCCTCCACCCTAATATCAACATTTTGATGTCGAGAAACCGAAAGAGAGCGTTGTGATCGCACAGCTGATTTCGACCGGCTACCTAAACCAAAACAAGAAATTTCAAACCAGTACGAACAATTAGTCGAATGAAGTTATAACTGACGATTCTGCCTGACCGGACTAGTTAGTCGACGAACTGATACCGAGTTCAAACTTGAAAGCGGTACAAAAGCATAACACAATGTGGGCAAAGGAATGGTCTGTTGAAACGATTCCTTAAGACTTTCCTATTAGTCAATGAACATTGATTTTTCTTCTTTATTTCATATAAACACATTTCTTACAAAGCACAAATTTTGGATAGTTAACGTCTAATCAGCAATATAGCAATATTGATATGCATATTGTTCAATCACTGGCATTAGCCCTTTATATCTTGATAATAGTGAATAGGATTAAACATGTCATTTTGTCTACAAGCCCGACGTAGCAGACGGCAGTGTGAGAGATAAAGAAGAAGCAACATTTTTGCAGTAGTTTTGTTATTTTTTAAAGATTTATTCTTGAATAGGTTTGAATGTCAAGATGGAAAATCTTAAGATCACCATTTAGCAAACATGAGGCACGCGGTAAACTCTTTTAGAAGCTCAAATATAATCGGAGAACGTAATTTCATAGCGGATTTCACGATTTCGACATTAGGAAAATATCTCGCTTACAAGATCCAAAGAAGTACGCGTCAAAAGCGAAGCATAGATGCGCTGGTAATATTGTAAGAAAAGATGGCTGCAAAATGACATACAAGAAATCATAATGGTAGGGCAGCGAAATACAATAGTAAAAGCTAATTGTGAGTTTCATAATATGTGCTAAATATATAGCTATGCAAAAGTACCAACCTCGCCATCATTCCGAGGTCAGGATATTGTTATCAGAAAAACCTGGGAATATTAATATCACCAAATTAGCAAACAAATCCCTACAAAAGGACTATTGCACTACGCCAAAGTTAACCTCATCTAAATTACTTAACAGTAATGGTATTCACAAGGTTTCCCTTTTTCTAACAAGTTCGTATTATTTTGCAATTCATTCGAGCAAATATTCTTTCAACGAAAGAAAAAGTTCAGAATATGAAACTTCAGTGATTGTTTTTGAAATAGCTTCTACTGAATACACGACTTACTCTACTCTGAAAGCTTAAAAAATAAACCCCAAAAATCTTAACTCACTAAAAAAACTTATTCCGACAAATTGTAGATTTCTGCAAATTTGATTCGAAGCCACTTCTCACTTCAGAGCCAATAGAAGTAAAATGCTACTTCAAAACTATACAGATCAGATTTATGATCAAGTTGAAAATTATTTCCCATATTACACCAGATAGTTTTGAATGTCGAGGTTGGATTTTTTCTATAATAAACTTACTTTTATCATATTTCCAGAAAAGTCAAGATTTCGGATATGGGCCGGAATACATTGGATTGGAGGAAGCGATGTCAGCTGGTTGAAACTAATATTTAGAGACAACAAGCGTGGACATGTGCATGCGAGGCAAAGAGGAAATAGTTGGAACTGAAATCGTAAATATACTCTATAAAACATTTGCTGATAGCTCCAAAAGTAGAGCATTGATGAATTTAAATTCCACAAAAACAAAAATAAGCTCAAGCTATCACCAACCTTATTTGCAGAAAGATTTAATGTTATGAGCGTACTGGAAGATGCTATAGGAAAATCGAGCGAGATGTCCTCATCAACCTAAATTGAAATTTTCTCAAGTGTCAAGAGCACTGTGGAAAGCAGATCTAATTATAATGCAACAAAACCAACTTTGGATAAATTGATCTCCGATTGCCATACATTCTGACGAATTAAAGCTTTCGTTGTGACATTAGCGGGCTCTTCTATAGTGTCACTTATAGTTACTGCAATAAGAGAAGTAATATAAGAGCATAGTAAACAAAAAATACTTAAATCACTATGAAAATTATCCAGGAGGCTCGTTATCATAGTTATCGGCTTGATGCGATGCACTTATGATATTTGCACAGTTGTTTTAAGAAGTCTCGGCACAAAGTGATTGTGAATCAGTTGATCAAAAGAATTTTGATTAGTAGTTCCTCCTAATATATAAACTTTTCATGAAAATAATTATAAGGAAGAAAATCGTACTTGCATCTACTGCAGTTGGACTTGTAGGTGAAAATGCCAGCGGAATACCACGAGATGAACGACTCGCAGAAGTACTCCCGATTGGAAGAGAATGGAGATTGTTGGAGGCTACGTTGAGTTCTTTTAATGATGGACATGACCAAATAAATTCCGGCAACTGTGTCAGACAATTTTGAGAGAGATCGAGTATTTCTAATTGAGGTAGTGAAGAGAGGAACTGAAAGATATGATATACAATTGAAAATCCGTCTGTATCAGATAGAATACGGGAAATTTGTAAAATATATACTCACCTGAGGCGAAATAGAGCTCAAACGATTTTGTTTCAAATTCAAATTCTCAAGAGATGTCGATGTAACGTAAAAACCAGGCATATCAATCACAGAAATATGATTTTCAGACAGATTAAGCGATCTTCAGCATATGGAACAAAATTATTATGGTAAAAACATATTTTCTAGCGGAAACACTTACCGAAGTGAGGGCATCTGCAACAAAATTGATGGAAAATCTGTGAGTTGATTATGCGAAAGATCGACTCTCGTAATAGCGGCTAATGAGAGCCTAAATTGGGTACAATGAGAATAGAAAGCGTAAAGTTCAAAGACGATTTTGTTATGGAGCACACTTCGTTGTACGGAGACGAGGATTAATTTGAAGTGCTGCAGCAATGAACCAATCCGACTGTAACACTCTCAAAGAAGCAGAACTCCAGTTGAGCATAGCAGCTCGTGAAGGGCATAACGATGATGGCAAAAGATTTGAACCCACATGAATCTAAATGTAATAGCATAATAATAACATGATACATGATGATTTCTGTTTATTCAAAATGAGATTCTGTAAACAGTTGCCAGCTATTTCCTATTTTCTATAAATATATCAAGAATGGAATTATATATAAAGTGTACGTCTTAATGTTGTTAATTGAAAGAATGCGACCAAAAATCTTGAATGTAATTAGTAATACGTCTATCCACAAAAACCTCCTCCTTCAAAAAACACTTCAGCTATTGGTCACTAAGTTACACAATCACCGGTAACGATTCAGATGGACTTAGAATATCATACTCGATGATGTTGTTGCACTCAATTGGTTTATAACTTCTGTATGCACATAATCACAGCTAAGAATACCGCATGTGCTGCTTTTTTGAAAAACACATTTTGAATAACGTTATAAATATGCATACTATAACATGTTTTACCGAACCACTAGGTAGTTCACGAATGAAAATAAACTTTTACCTGCCCAACGTCTACATTCTTCTTATTCACTTTAAATTCCGGATCAGGGAAAACAAGTCGCGTTAAGAACACTCGCACGAGTTTAAAATTTTTATTCTGAAACAAAAAAAAATTACATATACAAAACGTGAATTTGTATATAGTTTGCGTACTTCATAGTTTGTATACAGGTTGTAATTTGTTTTCATTTATGGGATACACTTCAATTTTCAAAGTAATCTGTTAACCATTTGTTCTATTACTGACATCTAATTTCGTCGATTAAGTCGTGATAGACGAAAATGGTGGAGGAGCAGGTAATCAGTGGAAAATAACTCTACTAGGAAAAGCTAAGCTGGCTGAGAAATCAAAAACTAGATCGACAATTATGATGAACACAATGGGAGTCTTAGTGTCAAGAACACCCTGAATTTTAACTCCCTCATTATGTAGTGGCTTCAGCTACATAATTATAACAGAAAGCAACAGATGAGTAATTAACAATTATTGATTTGCAAACCTTCACTGCAAGACGCAAAGCTCGATTATCGGTATCAACAGCACCTCGATCATGCAGGAAATTGACAATACGAATAGCGTCAGAACGCGTTGCTTCTAGAAGTGCACCAGATCCTAAGTAGAGAAACAAATACATGGGAATGGAATTTACACAAGTACATAAATTCGAACCCGGTTCGCCAGAATAAGGGATCAAATCAATTTGAATAAACGGAAATCATAAATTCATACAGTTCACATGTACTTGACACACTAGAGAACTTAATGTAGTACTATTGAACTAATGACTCATGGTTGAATATTTTTTACCTTGTTCTCTAAATAATCTAAAATTGTCTTTTTGCTAAAGTCTCAATATGTTCACTGATCTTTGACAACGTAATGCATCATTCGTCCTGTATCGACCTCTATGAAGCACATCCAACTTATTAAACTCAATGTAAACACATAGTACTCATTCTGCTATCAACGTTATATTAGCAAAATCTTAAAGAAGAAGAGTCAACATCATCGATACAACTGATACGCAACATTATCAGCCAAAAATTTCTTCACACTTTCATATCATTTTGTAAAGCGGTGACGTTAAAGTAATTATTTTTATATGACTAGTACTGAACGAACTTCAAGAAAATATGGATATCTACATCGACTTTGACTGCTGATAAGCAGAAAATGGATACTGACTAATTTTTGTGTTAGAAATATGAGTCTACGAATAATTTGTAAGGATGCGTAACTTGTATTACTAAAAAAACCAAGTTCAATTATCAAATGTTACTTGATGGATAGAAAATGTGTCGGAAGCAACAAACACTAGAAGTAAGATGATGTCAAATGAAATACTATTCATTTTCTGCATGAATAATATAACTTCTGTATCGCACTGTACTGTAATAGGAACCATACCAAGTGTGTCGATGCTCATATTAAATCACTAAAACTCAAAAAAAAGGAAAACTGCAATCCTCATTGTGAGTTCTCTAGAGAAAATTAGAAACTGTGTGGTGTACTACTATTACACACCACTGCTCTCAATAATGTGGCTTTAATATTCGTTATAAATGGATCTAATAAGACTAATAAAAATATTAAGAAAAAGATTAGAAATTTGCTTGTTTGAAGAACTGATAGTGCTAATCAAATAGACAAATATTAGTTAGCCGGAAAAAACCATGTTGTTGAAGGAATTCTGAGGCTTCGCACTCTGCTGATTAGCTTGAATTAGTGGAAATAATTATTCACATCTACGTAGTAAAGTGCAAATAAATCAAATTATAACAAAGAAATTTCAGAATGGGTGAAAACCGATATTAACAAGTCAAAGATGGGAATCAATTCTTCTAATCGATATTATCACTAAGAACATTGAAGTGTGAACAATTCTCAAATAATGAATATGATAAGATGGTCCATTCTTAAGCAAATAGTACGGAAATTTTGAACAATTTATAGAAATCTGGATTTGGAAAAAAATTCTTTTGACGTCCAACAATCCCAGCGAATTGTGCTATGCTCTATTCTATTTTAAAAACTTATAACTGTAGAAATGTTTGGTCGAAAGAATGGTGAATGCAACGAGTGCAGGTATATATCCTCTATTAAGTCGAAAGTGCTTATCTTCAAAAATTAATCCGGTAAAAATTCAACAATACAAAAGAATGGTGAGCTGATTTAAACTTCCTGGTAGTGGATTTAGACCACCCGTTTAACACTTCACTTGCTATAAAGGGTAATATAATGGTTTTCAATGTGGGTCGGAACAGTATTACGTTTGCTATCTACGTATAGAACGACACCGAATAACATTAATAGCTCTCTGTATGATGCTGTCACTTTAATAAGGATTAGGAACAACCTTTCAACATAAAGTATATTTAAGTATTTTTCGTTCAAACCAATATAAGTTTAAAGTACAACTAACCAACACATCGAGCTTCATCGCATTTTTCGTAATCCAGTATTGCTAGAGGCAGATTCACATCTGCACCAGCGTCTAGTAGCATACTTAAGAAAAATTTCTTAATAACTTTCCACAAAAAATTACATAAATTCCCATTTTACAACTAGAATAATTTTACATAAGTAGTACTAGTACTGAGGTCTCTATGTTATATTGTCACGTCAAGAAAACGAAAAGATCATAGCATGACAACTCTTGATTCAGCATGACTTCCGCAAAAATGAGCGAACCGCATCTTAATTCCATAAAGCGGTTGAATCAAAGAATTAGTGATAACAAGTTCATAGCAACATCTCGCAATAATTTAAGGCATAACGAAATAATGTCGTACGTACGTAAGAATGGGAAGCGACTGATTATATGCCGCGACCATCAATGGAGTTCTACCGCGACTACAGTACACGTCAAGCTGGAAAGGACACCGCATCTCACCGTCACAGAAAAGACATTGAAACTGAAAACTGAGATTGTTTATGGTGAACCTTCTTTTCAAATAAAAACTTACCGCTAACATATATTGGATTACTTCCACATAGCCTTTAGCTACAGCTCGATATAAAGCGGTCCGACATTCGATGTCTCCTTGATTGACATCAATAGCCGAACGATACGGTGGATAACATAATAAATCAATGTCTCTTATCAGATTTTCGGGATAGTGAAATTCAAGAAGGCTGGAATTTAACACAAGAACATACCCTTTTTTCTAAAATTGAACAAATTGATTCATATAAGTTAACTTGTTAGCTACTTTATTCGAAACTTTTTCACAATGGAATATTTTATCATAATATTCATACTCAACAAATTCACCTTCTCATAATCTCAGTCGATCCACTCTCAGCAGCCCAGTGAAGACAGGAGCACCCATCGGAATTTACGTTAGCAACTAACATAGGAAAAGCCTGAAAATGGGTCGGGCTATAATCATGAACAAAATCTATTAAATTATAAAAGAATAATTTGAAGAAATAGGTGACACAAAGAAACCTCAAGCATAATTTTCAGCATTTCTACATTTTGTGAAGAGATTGCAGTGTGTATTATAGTGTCTTTTGTAACTGGATCTATCACCACATGATCAGTTTCAAGCTCAAGAAGTCGTTTTACTACATCAACTTGCCCATTAATACATGCTCTATAAAAGCAATTTGATTAAAATAGTTACATGAGACTATTAATCGGATCTGTTTCGAGAATTATAATAAAAGAAAAATGTAAACACATTTTTGATCTTACATGAACAATGCAGTGTCACAACCCGGAGAATGACCATTAAGAAGAATATATTGATCCTTGATAGAAAAATGTGTGAGAATTTTCTCAATTGTGCTAACATCATTTTCTGCACATGCACATATGAGTTCAGTGTGAGCTTCATTCAATTTATCATTTTTCAGCTCTACAAAATTCAATATTATTATTGTTTACTTGTTCGTGTTTTGTAATCCATATTTACTTGGAAACCTACGTTCATTCAAAATCTACAATTACGTTCATTAGTATTAAATAAAACACATGAAAAGGATATTTATACCACGGAGACATACGAATGGTCTCTATGATCACAGCAGCAACATTGTCATGTCCTGCGATATGTGCCGACTCCAGAGCACAATGACCAAATAAATCTCGACATTCAGTATCTGCACCTGCTAGTAGAAGTTGTCGAACAGCCAAAACTTCACCAGCTTCTGCAGCAAGATGCAAAGCTGTCTTCCCAGCACAGTTAATAGAATTCAGAGTATCTGATAAAATGAAAATAAGAATAGAGCACTGCAAGAGTAAATGATTGTGGATAAAAAATTAAGCGTCATATTCATTGCTTTGATGATAAATAATATTGTATCACTAGAACCCGTAGTCAAATAGCATGAAACTAGATAGATGGTAAAAGATGTGGAAGATGTAAAATTACGATTACTGAGCTTAAAATTCAAGCAAAATGATAATACTTGTAAAATGAATGAAGTGGAATACTTATAGCCTGGTAGTTTTCGAAATATTATATGCACAGCATTACAATAGTGTAGCGAGAAACATTGAAAAACACTAGAAGAGTTTTATTCAATGAAAACTCACCACAATCAACATTAAGCAATGTTTTCAAACTATCTAATCTGCCATTATGTGCAGCAAGCATGAGTGGAGTTCGACCATGTTGGTCGACTCGCATTAAACTCCACGGATTTTCTCGAATCAAATCACTCAAGAGTTCCACATTTTCAAAAAGAACGGCCTATAGATAGTAAAAATAATAAACAAAAATTCAATAGTTTAGAAAAACAATATAATAATTAGTGCTTATAAATAGCATAATGAAAGCAAAAAAAGGCGCATATTCTACCACAAAGTCAACCTCACCTGTCTTATAAGTTGTATTATATCAGACTCATCCTCTGTTGGTGTGGTACCATCTCTTCCTGACATCTGAACTTTTTATTTAGGTATAAAACTGTTTTGGAGCAGCATAAAAAAAGGAAGTAAGTGGAAAACCAGGCAATGACGATATTTTTTATCGTTTTTCGATACGGTAGTTAGCGGAAAAATAGGATTGTTACACAACGGCAGTTTTACCAATATCGGCAAAGTTTAGTTTTACAGCGATCATTCAGATTAGCAAAAACTAACATTACGTTCCACATAAACTCATCAATCCACATCCCAAATTGTTACTTGGTATGATGAACAAAAATTTAACCAAAAAAACATTATTTACTACGATGAAATTCCGAGAAGAAATCGAATTAGAAACATGAGAAAATTTCATACCCTAAGATATGACAATCCTCTAATCCACCAATTTGCCGATGCAACAAATTTGGATGAACATGTGTTAGCATTTATAAATATCCTGGAATAAAATTGAACATGTTTATTTCAAAGGTGTACATCAGAAAAAAAACAACTATGTCATTGAAAATAAATTCTGAATAGGACGCTAAACAGACACGTCTCATCTAACAACAGTTGATTGAAATGAAACGAAAAATAGTTCTTGTTTACGTAACAAACATTTCAGCAATTAACATTGAAAATGAAAAAACATTACGTTCACAATGAGTACGGTAGAATAAATATGCAAAATTGGATAGTGGGAAGAAATCTTAAGGATCAAGCCACTGTTGTATGGAAATATAGGGTAATAAGTCGTTTAAAATAGGCTCAAATAAAGAAGCTCAAAGTGTTTCGCACGATGTAGAAATGCAAATACAAAACATACTTTATCAGAAATTCAATTGGTCCACAGAATACTGTGAGCAGTTTGTTAATCGATATTCTGGCGTATCTCAATATGTTTGAACGTGAAACATATAAAATGTGAAATCTATTCATGAGCTATGCATAACGACAGTGAGACCGCTTCATTTCCTCCAATCTGATGTATGATATCCGTACGTGAACACATATTGATCAGAAGCTTTGTGCATTCACTATATTTCATTATGATCATCCAATCGAAAATGCCCTAACGTATTTAGAGAATGATTCGTATCTTAAATGATGATATCCCTAAGTCATATCCTCTAAAAGCCTGGACATTGAATGACTACTTATTGAAAAACCCGATACACGCGCCAGAACTGGTGGATTACACGCGAAACTCCTCGTGAAAACAAACAACTTAATTTCAAGATTATCTTTCCGGAAGTGGTTGTTCTTAGAAATATCATCTCATCGAGCGAGAAGAGGTAGAATAGACTGCTCTAGTCTAGGATTCATTGCGCTCCATTACAACTTGTCGTTGGATCGTTCCACATAAATTTGCGCATTATTTATTAGAGAAGTTAAGCCTTAGCGTTGATTAATTCCTGTGGCGGGATACGCCTACGTATTCGTGTTCAACGTGATATCATGGAGGTAGTTGAACGAGAACTCGGTTATACGGTGACTTCAGTTGACCAATTTTCATCAATCCAGTGCTACTTACACTGCACAGACTTCTCTATCAGTTAAGTGACCCGAATGAATCAGAAATGGCAGGTGTGGTAGATCTGGGAGCGCGAACCTGATTCGGGCCTGTTTATTTTTGTAGCACCTCCACCACTGCGTCACGCGCTTCTACATTATTAATCATAAAAGGATATCCTATATGATATGAAAGATTCTATTCTTGAATTCTCGATCCACTTATCAGCTAACATTAATCGAAAGATTAGAGAGGCCAGCTCTCTTCTCACAGGCGCAACTCACTGATCGTTTGATAATGGCCATGCATGAAAAAACTCCTTTCACTAGCTGAAACTAACAAGTAAATCATTATAGTATAACGTATACTGAAATGTGCTGGCCGTTTTTGGAATAAAGCAAAATACAAATTCTCACCAAATATGGTCCGAAATGGCTTGCTGAGCTGAATTATGGCTTCTCTTACGATCTCTAGTGTTGTCAAAAAAGGACTTTGCTCAAACATGTTCTCAAGAACATCATCGCCGATCAATGATTGTCAACTAAAACGTCGCTTATAAGAAAGAAAAATCACCTGCTTCATCTCAAGATTGGCTGCCTCTTAACCTCGGCATTCCGTGAGCAAATATTTCGTTATTCCTTTTTTGGTTAACATGAGGTTTTAAAAGCACTTCATTCATATGACTAACAATTCCGCGGTTCCACTTTCCTCAAAACCTGGAAAGGTCAGGTTATTCGCAAATCCGTCAGTTAAATACCTTCGTTACTTAACAAAGATGATTATCAGACCATAAAATAATAAACTTTGATACACTCACCGCTTAATTTGAATCGTCTACTTTGTAATGAAATAGAAACTAATCACGTGGACGTCACATGAACAGGCAATGTACTTCAATTATCAAACAGTGCTCTTATATACTCTGCTATTTCATGTGTGATCTCATCATGTGATCACCTGTTTCAAAATTTTCGACTCTTCTACATGTCCTGTCAGAAACTGTACCATCAGCAAACACATCCAATAAACTTCTTAACGTTTCTGTAACAATTGCTTTTTGCTAGATTCATATGAAACACAGTAACTTAAAAGCGCTTTATCAGTAGTCACGGAAACTCAATCGCTTCACACTTAAGACTAACGTGAATCAACTTTGTTCTAGTCAATTTGTTATGTCGAAGACTACCCGAAGAATAAAAGACAAAAATAGAGAGCCCAACATGTGCTTACGTGTCTTAGAAACGGTAGCACATTCCGGTAGTCCCTAATATTTATTATGAAATGTGGTTACAGTACTGGGTCAAATCTTACAGGACTTTCTTTGTGGCTAACGATTGTATGAGATCTCTGATCTATCCATAATCTGTTTGTTATTTTTTTCTAATAACTCAAATTCTCTATCGAAAACAAGTCACGTTTCGTAGTACCGCTCCTTCTGCAAGAGAACACAATACAGAAACTACTCAGCCGCATCTTCTGAACGTCAAAAGTTCAGTTATCATTATAGTTGAAGTTATACACAACCCAGCTAGCACTACTAAACATTCACCGCCAACTGTACTATTTACGGTATCTACTGAAAAGTAATCAAATCTCGTGTCAAACAGCACTTAATGATATCGTATCTTAGAACAGTACTGCCCACGATATGGCCTAAAGACTACTACTTGTTCTGTACGTATAACGCTAGAACAGTTATTGTTATTACGGTGAACTCTACATTAGGTAAAGCAGAATAGAAGCTTCTTTATCAAATGTAGGTGGTATGTAAGCGTTATAGTACGCCGATTTTCGTCGTCACCTACGGGAGACACCATCATCAGTTGTAACCACATCCTGTTTCCGTATAACTAGTTGGAAAGAGATGACCTACACTGATCGCTGTTGACCTAGGACTACTATAGAGAAGGTTCGTAATGAATAACGAATCTTCTCTATGCCCTACTACAGAGCTCGTGACTACCCATGAACGTACTTAATCACTAATTCTTTGAGACAACAGCTGAAAGGGGTGCAACATTTGTTCCGAGATGGTATTTGTCCAGAATCATAAAAGGAAATTAATGTTGCGAAGGACTGATTGGCTTCTGGCATCAACATCAAAAAGGACCTGCAGATGGACTGAAAAGGACGTTACCTAAACATCTCGAAGTATCCACCTATTTATATGAGCAGTTACAGTGGGAGTCTCCTTTATATACTCTTCACTCATAATCATTATCGCCTCTATGTTTCATCACTGGTCATGAACTAGTTCTTGTTCTCTCATTGTATTAGAAGTCTCATACAGTTGCCCATGATAATCTCAACATGTTAATTTATAACGTATTGTTATTGTTGATTCTTTATATATCATTCTTCTTACCTTTTGCATTTGGCAAAATATTACCTCATTGTGTAGTCACATCCTCATGTAAAATTCTCTATGATAATCGTGTCATGTCAATTCTTGATTAAACGCTATTGTAATCTTGATGTATTCATTTTATATGTTGCTCAAATAAAGGTTTAATTATCTTGGTTTGAGGTCTGAGTACTGACTCTCAACTGAGCATCACACATGTGTTTGATCCTGCTTTCAAAAAAGAGACACAGGGATAGTTCGGTGATCATCTGCGGCATTGCCACTATCAAAAGACGAACATACGGTTAATAACACTCGAAGAGTACATCGTCCACCTCATTCTACCACTGTTTCGAACGTTGATAGAGCCTGAGAGGATATTATAAACCGCGTCTTTCAGTTTTCTCAGTTTGGAACTGGCTGATCAGATCGAACGGGTGGTGAATAACACCAGCATGACATATCATCACCATGAGTTAGAAAAACATTGAGTTACGGCATAACAGTAACATAGGTACTGTAATCGATTTCAATTGTGACACAGAGCATGGGAATAAATCAATTGATGACAATTCCATGGTACGAAGGCAATGAAATTACGATACATTTTTTCTTATGAGGTAACGAAGTGTTATATGTATTCAGAAGACATCATTTAAGTGAAGGATATGAAGGGCACACTATACAGAAAAAGAACTTCATGGGTCGTTCTTAGACGTTATAAAATCACCAATCATGCATTAGAGATCCAGTGTTTTGAAACCACACTCCCTCCACACATGTCGAAACTTCTGTCACGTTAAGAATTCTAGGAATTGATCATAATACAGCTTTCAAATGTTGTTCTCCAAGTGTAACCAAGAAACATAATATCAAGCCAAACTTCACCTTCCACACGCTCGAAATATACCATGCTTCCGAAGAAGAGAAGAAGACATATCAGAAGCAACACATTAGTGCACTAAATGCTATTAAGTCACCGAAAAACCATTATATGGGAATCAAAGCTCTCGAGATCTAGAAATGTCCACAATGAAAAGCGCTTGACAGCTTTGAGAAACGGTTCTACCAGAGCTCGTTGACGAAGTCATATGACAACCTACATAAGAACTACTTCGCTCATTGAAAAAGGAATTCGACAAGCATTCACCATTCTCTATCCGATGCCACTAGACCTTTATCTTCATTATGTCGTAATGTTCAGAGGTCATTCCATGGTATACATAGGTTTGAGGTCACCTCTCTCTACGAGGTTAATCCTCTCTCTCCAGATTGTTCTTAATCACCAAATGGCGGATGAATGGAATGTTCAAATAGCATCATGAATGCTTTATGGAAAACAGAAGCGTCATTGAAAAGATCATGCCATACTGTTTTCTTGATAAATATGCTAGTAAATAGTATATAATGCATTCAAGGATTTGGAAGAATTCAAACTTTTATTTTTTCAAAAGGCATACAGGGGGGGAGGAGGAGGAGGATATGAGGCATTATTTATTGACTACGTTGCGGTAATGATTCGCATTGTGTTGGTAAAGCCGGAACCTGCAAAATGTGTTATATCAGACAGAGAAAAAATATCTTTTCATAAAGTAAACTTTTCATAAACTTAGCGATACAGTAAACTTTTGCGCAGTGTTTTTATTTTTCAAAAATACGCCTTCTAAAGTGAACGTAAGGATTTCTGTCAAACATGAAAACGAACCAAATTGCCATCCATGAATCACAACGAGGAAATCTCCTCTGTTTATGTATCCTCGAGTTTTTCCAATCTCGATTCCATAATTGACTCTACTTTCAATATCAGCAGTGAAATCATTGAGCCTTGGTTTGTTGAAGAAAATAGGGAATATGCTTCTAAACTGAATGTAATCATTTTCTTATATTTCATAATCTCTATTTCATAATCTCATTAAAGCTTATTATACCATTACAAAATGAGCTAAGCTTTGGTGTTGATCAATACTTGTTGTGGAATGCGCCTATGCACTCGTGTTCAACTTCTTACAGTGAAGGTGGTTGATTGAGTGCAAGCCTGATCTATACAGTGACTTGAATTGACCACTTTTCACCAGGTCGGTGCTGATCATCTTACCCAGGTTCCTCTGGTACCAATTTACCGACCCCAATGCGATGGCGGGTTTGTTAAGTCTAGAGAGCGGCCGCGAACCTATTGGGATCTGTGTGTCACCGTGGCATCTCCACCACTGTGCCACTATGCCTCTCTATTACATTACTATAATGATATTAATTACAACTTAGATAATGTAATTTATGTAAATTGGACAAAAACTATTGTTCTGTGCTACTTAGTTAAGAAGCGAACGCATCGAATTATGCAGCGTGTTTTGGACTACCTGCAAATATTCAGCTGCCGGCAGACGTTCGGGTTACGACATACGGCCAATACTGGAATAGGTGATTTGTACCGAGCGCAATTATATGCAGCCCTGAAAAGCTGAATAACTATAATTGAGTATTTGTAGCAATCATGAAGTTAACTTGCCTCCCAGTACAAGTAAGAAGAACGATAGCTGCTGCATGACATTTTACGGCAGCAGTAATAGCTGATAGTACTACAGTGTGCGTCATATCTGTTGGACGCACTGTATTATAGAGTACTTCATCAAGATATCTACGGTGATTTGTTGCAGCTTCTGCTTCCTGATGAATATTTTTGCGCATTGAAGATATCAATATAGATCAAAAATTTAGCCTTACAATACAAAGGTAGTGCATGGTCTTCACTGTTTCGAGTGGATAATCTCCTTTTGCCGTTTCTCCAGATAACATGACACAATCCGCACCGTCAAGAACCTACAAGTAAATTATCAGATCTACCAATTCGTTCTGCCCGTTCCTATGAGACGAAGATTTTCGATACGTGAGCTCATGTTTATTTTGGCGCATGTTTGGCTTTCTATTCTCATTGCTGACGTAAGAACATGCTGAATTTTCCCCACCTGGCAACACAATGGAACATTTGATTGTTCATTTGATCGACATCGATCGATATTAAGTAAAAGGTTTGGCAATAAGTCCTACTGCTACCAGGAAAAGATTCAGGAAAAGTAAGTTATACACAAACTCACGGCGTTTGCAACATCAGTTCCTTCTGCGCGAGTTGGTCGAGGCTTTTTCGTCATTGATTCGAGCATTTGGGTTGCACACACTACAGGCTTACCGGCTCGATTGCATTTCGCAATGATCATCTATAAGACAAATCGTTCCGGTTATCACTGACGTATTCTTATCATAACGCATCTTCATGGAAATAGTTACCTTCTGAGCGATAAACACCTTTTCAGTTGGTACTTCAATTCCAAGATCACCTCTGGCTATCATGATACCGTCTGCCTCAGCGATTATCTCATCAATTTTTTCCATAGCTTCTTGGCATTCAATTTTTGCAATAATCTTGATATTTTTGCCTTTCTCGCCAAGGATCTAACAAATATGCAAGTAGTAGAGGTAACAAGTATTTACGAGCTTCATCTTAGAAGAGGCACAGAGCTTATTTAACCACTATGCGAGAACCTAGTTATAATTTGACCTCAAACGTGACAGTACGTTTGATAAAATATACTGATGGAATAAAATACCTTACGCATTGTACGTATACCGTCGGCATTTCGAATGAAAGAAGCGAAAATCATGTCAACACCTTGTTCGACGCCAAATTTTAGATCCTGTAAAACAGCTGTTTAGAAAGCCTGTGAAAAGTATTGGTAAGAATGAATACCTACAATATCTACTACATAACACGGATGCTATGTATAGTCTCATAATTGATCAAGATAAGCTAGATAAGCTTTGGTGTTGATCAATCCCTTGTGGTAGGATGAGCCTACGCATTCATGTTTAACGTGGTATCGTGGAGGTAATTGAATGTGAGCCTGTTCTACACAGTGACTTAAGTTGACCACTGTTCACCAAGTCAATGCTGGTTATCTTACCCAGATTACTCTGGTACCAATTCACCGACTCCAAAAAGATAACAGGCTTGGTAAGTCTGGGGACGGCCGCGAACCTGTTCGGACCTGCGTGTCACTTTGCACCTCCACCACTGCGCCACTACTCCCCCGATTGGTCATCATCAGATGGTGATTAGCGTATAAAAATACGTCATCTTTATGAAAATAATGCATCTACATCGAGGGATGATGTTCTTTATCGTCCGTGCAGAGATGATTTGATACCGTATGCGACCCACAACACGTAGTATCGCTGGAGACAGACATTCTTCTTCTATTTAGCGTTCAATTTTTCTGTACCATGCAATCGAATTATAAGTTTTCTTTTACGCAGAATTGAGTAAAAAACCTAATTAAGTATGTCTAAGTTATGTTCTTTAAGGTCTCCTAGTATGTTTGATAGCGGTTTGTTTAAGCAAGAAATTGCGAAGCAGACGGCAAGCACTGGTACATCGACCGATTGAGTCTAAACAAGCTCTCAGAGCTTTTGAGCCACCTTATGATCGATATTTCGTATAGAGAAATACAGGGGAATCGTTCGCTTGTCTACAAATATCTCCCAACTGCTGTTGCCTGCTGTCATTAGAATTTCAGTTAATTATCGACAGAGAGAATGCCGGTGGATCTTTCATTTCTCTCTATCACCTAAAAGCGTAGCACAAAGAATTCTTCTAGCTCTAAATTGACCATCCTTAAGCTCTCCGACCATCCTGTTTGGTGTCTAATCGTTTTGACACGTTCAATGACATCGTATTTGATTTCAATATTGAGGTATTGTATAAGTAATGAATGAGATAAGTCGTACCGAGATATCTTTCTCGGAAACAGCTGGTAGATCGCTGTTCGTTCCAGGTAGATTCACACCCTTCCGACTACCTCAAATAAAATTAGGCATTTGATGAAACTAAAATAGTAACATGAGTGTTTAGTAAGAATTCTTATCAGATATATTCACTCACCAAGCATTCCACCATTTTCTATGGTACAAACAATGCTAACGTCTTTGATTTCGTTAACAACGAGAGAGATAAGCCCGTCGTCGACGTAAACTCGTGAGTCTTTGCTTACCACCTGTTAAAAGAATACCGGTCACACAACGAGAGATTCTATAACTATATGATCGGCATTGAAGTTAAAGAGCTTATTGAAATTATCCTTCAACATGCCATACAAGACAGAATGTTAATCTCAGTTCATTTTTAGTCCTAGTTTTTATGGCTTATATTAATTTGACGAACTAGAATTACTTTGATTGGCGTAGTCGATTTCCTTCACTTTTGTTATAGCTGAGGTTTTTCAAATGGTAGTGGTGTAACTTAAGAGGACCAGTTTGTTACCAAGTGAGCACTGCTTATTGTCCCAATGGTACCAAGTCACTGAACACAGAAGGATGGTATTTTGGATGGTTTGTGGCGCGATTCGAATCTTTGTGTGCACTATTAAGCTCCTGCTTCAATACTGTGCTACCCTCTGATTCATAAAAGCCGGTGAATGCTTGTGGAATGCCTTAGCAGCGCTATCTCAGGAATCCAGGGAACAAAGCTATATCAAGAAAAGTTCGACTTCAGTGTCTGCACGTTGGACTCCGCTTGACGTTGAACGTTAAGACAACCGGTGAGAGACATTTGTTATTCATGGAGTAAAGGTCCTTACACGGAACGTCGGTGATGTCGTCTTCTTCGTATATCCATCCACTGTCCATCTCGTCGACTCTTATGAGATCCTATTCTCTCGTTAAGCCATATTTCTTTTTACAACGATTATCCTGTTGTCCATAACAACAATATTGAGGCTAGACCTGTAGAATAAGCAGGATTCCGCAAGAAATTTTAATACATGGACTACATTCAATGGGTAGCAAATGTTATGTGGTTCTGTCGAGAATGCTATTATTATCAACGCTTGTCGATAAGGAAGTGAAGCCATCCTGCAGAAAACTACTTGCCGACTACCAGAATCGCAAGAACGAAGATGCCCCTTTTTAACTGGATCATTACCATCTATATTAAAAAAGGAATTCGACAAGGCGTTACAATTCCGCCAAAGCTGCTCGATATCGCTTGCGACGGTTAACAAATCCGATTAGAACAGGCATTCGTATCGATGGAAAATTTCTATTAAACCGTCGTTTGGCGGATGACTTCATCTTATACTCGATGACCACAGCAGAAACAGAATGATGCTGAGCGAATTGGAGCCGGAGTTGAAAAAATGATAGGACTGCAAATAAATAGAAAGGAAACCCAGTTCATGGAAAACCATAGAGTGATAGAAGTGAAATGAAGATTGGTGATTCTTAAATTAGAGAAACTATATCGGGTGAAGAATTGCGTAGAAATAGAAAAGGCGCATGAGCTCCGCTGTGACAGATCACTGAGTTTTTGAGAGACCTCAAAGTTGGTGCACACTTGTTGGACTCCATAGTTCACTACGCAACCAAGATTTGGTTTAAAGACGTAAGGATCTATTCAACTATGTCAAGGATCTACTCACAAGGCGCTTGAAAGGAGTCTTGTTGAACATTACCTAGTGAATACCTAATATAAGGAATATCTCTGCAAGATTCAAAGAATGAGAAAAGAGGACATCAGACCGGCAAACTCCTGGATTGATTATAAGGTGGGCAAACGTATTTAAAGCAAATGTTGAGCTGTACTCACAGTTATCCACGACTTAAGGATCACAAAATTATCCGCGCCAGTGTCATAACGGTAGGTCATCATAGTACGCGTGATGGTAAGTAGAAGACCGCCACCATGGACGACAATTGTTCGAGAAAGAAACGAATGGGAGATTGTTAAGCCACACAACACATGTGAAGACGGATCACCCAGGTAGTCGAATAAATAAGAGTGAAAGAGATTGAGAGTTGAGTTTGAGTTGAGTGATTAAGCTAGTTTTGAGATGAAGCTCAAATGGATTACAATTGATAAATCACTATCGTAACGTACCTTCACGATGTTTTTGTAATCCAGATAAAGTGTATCGGCACTACATGAGTCTTTGAATTTATCGTCAACCGTGATTGTAATTGTTTTCCCTTTGACCAATTCGACCTTAGTATATTTTGAATAAATGGCACAAATTATTATTCTTTAATATTCAAATTTTGCTTATTATAAAGATATTTGTAATTTTTCTCCTTTATGAATATCTTGAAAAGCTCCTAAGCTTCAAAGGTAAGTGGTATGAAAACTATTTAGTACTGTAGAAAATCAATAGAGAAACATTATCGATGAAAGAATTCACACTTCAAAAGCTCTAATTACGTAGATGAAATTTTTCTCACTACAACTACAATTACTTTTATCAACTGAAAGTAACTACAGTGCGATATCTTATACGTGGGAGTTTTTGATCTACTAATAACAGTAAACAAATAAAAATGATAATAGATACCTCAGCGGTTGCACCACCGGTTAGTAATCCGGTACGTATTTCTGGTCCTTTAGTGTCAAGAGCAATACCGATTTGAAGATCACCTCCCATTTCCTCGACAGCTTTACGAACATTTACAATTGTTCCGCCATGGTACTAAATCTTACAGTGATTGAAGCATGAGAGTTCTTTTTGAGTGAATAAATTGACTCAATTTTCCCACGTTCCCTTGACTTATGTCTTAAATTTTTCTCACATGATCACTCATAACGCCTGCAACCTCAAAATGTGACACTCGTTCCGTTTGTTATAAACATAACTAGTTTTGAAAAGCTAACGGTTGCTCTGTTAATCACAAAACTCGCATCATCAAGCGTAACTCTCAACCTCAGCAGTTGTGCGAGTATTTCGACCGAGATTTCGAGTTTTGTGATTCGTTCAGTAACATATTATAGAAGATTATAAATGGCCTCTAGATGATAGACACATAATAATGGAATTCCATGAAAAATTCAATGAGGTGTTCTGGAAAATCTCCTCGTTATGCTTTTAGATCACAAAACATTTGAAAGATTTGATCTACATCTTCTTACAAAACTTATTTAAATTATAATTATTCTGTTGATATTGAAGTTGCCAAAAATGTGTAAATAAATGTTTTGACGAAATTCTAAATGCAGATTGATCGTGCACGTGATAATCGATTACTAATCGATTGCCTTTATCGATTACAAGACTTATGACATCATGATAAGAAATGAATCAATGATTACCTCACGTCTTCACAAGAGACAACTAAACTGAAAAGACAATCAAAAGAAAAAGCAGAATCCTGACTGATTTCTCTTAACAATGAAATTGTAAGCTATACGCATGACGCACCACTTGGTGATAATACTGATAACTGACGAGATATTATGGATAATGGATCAGAACCCTTTGAAAATTGATCTACTTAGAAAATTGGGGTTGTAGGAAAGCTAGTCGTTGGAGTGCAACTTTGTTGGAGGTATTTCATAAACGAGGAACAATAAACTTACCTCATGACTCCCGTGTGAAAAGTTTAGCCGTGCGATGTTCATACCACATTTGATCATTTGCTTAAGCATGTCGACAGAACGACATGATGGTCCTACAATATCGTACTATACTGAGAATTTCAAAGATGTCCTTTCAATTTTTGATCCCTCATAACTTTCTATCGTGGATAAAACTTTCCACCTCGCTTTTTTTTCGAACCATTCTATCATGATAGATCAATATAGTAATGACGTATTGACGGTGTGGCCTGATATCGTTAACAATTTTATGCTTGATTCTTATTTACGTCAAGTGTATGTTGCTACGATTAGAGGTCAAGAGGTCTACCGTACTTCCGACGATACTAGAGTATCATTCATACGGTATTGCTTAAGATTGCTATATATGAAACACACTGCCTTTTTTACCTAAGCTTTTACCTTGAGCCGAACAAACATTTGTTGTTTCATGATCGACAATTCGATAGCCAACTTGTCTTGTAGAGATGCGTCACTCATTCTTTGTTTTGATGTCGTAGTGGATATGCTTGAATGAGAATGGTTCAGTTCTACACTATGGCTTGACAGGATCAGCCTCCGGCCAAATAAGAACTGCTTGCCTTCTCGGACTAATTTGGTATCAATTCACAAAATCAATAAAAATGGAAGGTTCACTAGGTTTTTGCTTGAACCTGAACCTAGATATACTGTACTTAAGCAAGTGTATCACTATGGTTCCGCTTACCATTGCGCTTTGCAGCATCTGACAACGATATTTAGTGAATGAAAATTGTGGGAAAACCAACTATGCTAACAACTACCTCTATAGTTTCAAATAATGAGGAATGCAGGAATGATTAGGCAGCGTTCGTAGAATACCTCCTCATTTGTAATGTTAAGAATTTTGTACTACTATTCATCCAGAGTTTTATCATTTGTATTATATAAAGAACGTATCCGACCTGTTGTCAAGTACATTTCCATATACGACTTTCTTACCTATTGTACAAATAATTCCTGTCTTTCGATAAGGCTGTGGTGGATCTCGGATATTGAGACGACATAAGTGTTCTAGATGAGTGACGGCATTTTCCTCCACTTTCACCTCTTGTCTAAAACATTACCATGAAATCCTTTCCTTCTAATGATTTCTATTCGAGGAGAAGGTATACAAACTTCTTCAATCATACTTGGCTTCATTGCTTGATAAAAGCAAACCCTTTAATGGTCGACAAACCTGAGTGGTCTTCTTGGCTTGTGTTGAAACCATGCCGTAGACATCCTAAATAGCAAAGACGACCGCACTCAGGTGTACAGCAAGCACGATTAATCGGCTTTTTCGATTTCCATCGAATCATCCCTTCAATTTTTCTAGTATACGTGATATACGATAGCGAATATATCAAATTATCATTCTCCTGAGGTTCTTGATCAATATCAGTTCACTGAGGTAACGATTTCAGAATAATTATGACCTACAGCACATTTTGGATTGTGTTAACACAGAAGAATATAAACATGTAGACACAAACTCAGAAGTAGAAGCTCGTAATTATAGGAAACCTTTCTCTTGAATGAACTAGCTGCAAGCTACAAGCTTCTTGCAAAGATTATTCCCCGTATAATAAAACTGCATGAGGCTTAACCTGTAGAACAAGTAGGACTTTACAAAGGATTCTGCTGGACGGACCATATTGTAGGGTAGCAAGAATTTTGAAGATCTACCGGGAAAACCACCTCTCCTCCTTCTCACCTTCATCGACTGCGAAAAAATATTCGACAGTGTCGAAACCAAAGCTATGCTATCGGTACTTGTCGATCAAGAAGTGAAACTGTCCAATATCAAAGTTCCCGGCGTCTGTTATCAGAATTCCACAACGGAAATGAAGCTTTTTGACCGCACCCTTGTCTTTAGCATTGTTAATGAACCGAAATGATCAATGGTTTTCAAATCGGATTCCTTGGGCGATCTTTGAACATGAAGAACATTATGAGGGACGAATCATATGGAAGGAACAGAGTTATATGGGCTACGTTGTAACCTCCAAAGGTTACTGATTAATAAACAAAGCCAAAAATACGTGTTCTCCTTTCCCAAAGTTATACCAGCGATTTGATACGTATTGGAAACATGGGTTGATATATGCGTCATCCTCGACAAGAATTTTACAGACTACTTCTAGAAGACCTGAAAAGTGTTCCCTTTAAAATAACGACAAACACAACACCGAGCAGGACTTCAGAAGTATTTGAAGCTAAGGTACTGATGGAAGTCTTCTTACATTATTAATTTTTTTGCTGTTGTTAATTCAGTTATGTCTATAAAATTAGAATTATCATTAAAGAAAATATCAAATAAATCCTATCGTTACGGTTATGGTTGTAACACTGTAGTTTTTCTTTCTTTTATTTATGAAAACCTCATATCATGGAGGAGTGATAGAAGAATAGAGTCTGAGGATTCAAGTAAGACAATAGATATACGATTGATTGTGATAACAAACTCATTACGAGTTGTAATGTAGAGGTAGGTTTCAGTTACAAGTTATGGGCCGATTAGATGCATTGGATGATTCCTATTGTTATGCGTGAGTTGAAATATATCATGCATACATGATCTTGTTGATCTAAAGGAGGAACGTTGCACATCGATGGAGGCGTCGCGTTGGTACGTAGGCCCGAATCAAGCCCACCAAGTCCGTCATCTTTCCGAGGTCGATAAGTTAGCATTAGGTAATCTGTACTAGATAAATAGCTCTGACGTGGCGACGAGTGGTTAATTTAAGTAACTAATACTGTACTCACATTGAGCGACCTCAGCGATATCACGTTAAACACCATTGCATAGGAGCAGCTCACCTATTGATCAATGCCAAAGCTTATGCTGTCTTATGTTGATCGAATAGGACTACGTGTCTCAAAAATGGGAGGTACTCCATTATCAATTTCTACGTAATAGAACTGTACAGAGTTTCATTTTGCTCTCCAAGCAGAGCAAGTCGACAATTCTTGAGGAGTGCGTCAAGTAGTCAGAAAATCATCTGATGGAATGCAAGCTTCTGACACCGAAGAAGCTGGTGATCATAACTAATTGCATAAAACATCGATAGCGGGAGCTGCAGTGATGCACTGAACCGAATCTGACTCTATGCAAACACATCCCTTCATTTTCCCGTTCGATCTAGCGGTACTAGAGCGATCTTGAAGGATAAACAATATGGATCTTATAAAAATTGGCCATCTCGATGGACTGTACAGAGGAATGATTTCAAAAGTGATTGAATATTTTGTTTAACTGTCATTGGAATATGAATCAAACTGGGAAGGATATGTTACGTAACAATGTAGCACCTCATATCATTACTCTACACTCGTCAACACCGGTAATATAAGGCAAGATGAGCTTTAGCGTTGATCAATCCCTAGTGGCTGGATGCGCCTACGCATTCGTGTTCAACGTGACATTGTTGTGGTGGTTGAATATAGTCTATACATAGAATGACTTGAGTTGACCACTCTTCACCATGTCAGTGCTAGTTGTCTTACCCAGATTTCTCTGGCAACAATGTATCGGCTCCGGAGGGATAGCTGGTTTAGCGTTCCTGGGAAACGGCGACCGCGAACTGATTCGGGCCTGCGTGTCACTGTAGCACCTTCACCTTTGTGTCACTGTGTCTCACAATAGCGGTGTCTATTGACAAACAACATACCGAATAAAATTTTGGTGTAAAATAAATTTTATATGCCGAATACTGAAAATATCTTAATTTTTGAATATTTTTCTGTATTAGTAAGTCATTTGATTCGCCTTGGATCATACTGGTGATGACGCTTGTTGGTTTCTCGCTTATTGCTATGGCAGTGAATCTATACCTCAACATTGTTGAGTTGAAATCATTGGCCTTTGAACGAGCGACAATTATAGGTAAGGTATTTGATATCTTGGAGAGTTCAATTTGTTGTTGTACTACCTCCATACAGTAATAGAAGGTTAGTTGTTCGACAGAACGCATGATTTTCGATGAGCGTTGAAAAAGAAAGAGTTCAGCGTGAGTTGTAAGATGAGGCTTCGTTTCGTGAGGTTATGATATTGTAGACTTAATAAGATTTGATTTTGTGCAGCATATCATATCCATAATTTGTAGTGTATACAGTATTGACTTTGTGAAGGAGAAAATGTACTACATTATGGAATAAGAGGAAATGCTTACCTATTAATACCTCACTCTGAAAGCTCTAGTCATACCATGTGTGTACTTTTTTCGTTGAAAAGTGCTTCCTGACTGAAAATCTCGATCCAAAAGTACTTGAAAAACTCATTTGATGGACGACTTTGCTTCAGTACTTAGTAGTACCTAGGCAGCAAACTTTCTATCCTAATGAAACAAAAAGGAATTCACGATACATCCTACATATTTACAAAAGTGGTCTCATCACGAACTTGATCCAGACCTTGTGAGGAGGGAAAAAATTTTGTTGCGCATCATTTGACTCAGTAATTGCTGTTGGTAACTTACAAATCGATTTCAATACTGTTCATTGATATTAAGTGTTAATGTTTATGAGTCATATTGAATTCGTCATTCTCTTCTCATCATAACAATTCCTTTACAATAATACAATGTATAGGGAAATTTTTTTTTTCACAATTCGCATGTGAATATTTGATGAATAACGATGCCGTCAAATAATCCACTTGCTCGCTAAGGTTACCTATTGATTAATTGATCGATTGACTGATAAAACTAGATCGTTTACATTGTCAGACACGTTGCACAGTCGATGAACACCTTCAGTCGTTTTTCTACTAATGTGTCTCACGATTCTTTTTCAGGATCAGCCGACAAAAGTGCATAATTGAGACATCAGATTACGGTACTGTCAAGTCTAAAGGACATTTTTTGAAAATATTGTTAAAATCGAAATTCTATACTGTTTCATGGATAAATCTGTTTATATGAAAAATGTTATTGGACGATATAACTGTTAAAGATAAAAAGTTAAAGGAATGAGGAAAAGGAGGGTTAAAGGAACAGAACAACTTCATGGTCAGCTTATTGACGTCTTCAGTAGTACAGCTGTTAATCCAGGGTCACCTGGATTCTCGTTGATCATCGACAGAGTCAAGCGAGCACCAGTCGAACTTCCATTTCTCACTATCGCGTGCGATGGTAGTCGAATGAGTTTTTCTCGCTCTAGGGATTCGTTAAGCATCATAGTTCCCTTCCAAGGACCTTTCAAGTTACTGTAAGTAAATAACTGTTAAACATCAGAATGATTGCGAATGATTTGGGCTCAATTTTCATTGAATCATCACTAAAGAACCAAGTAGCAAGTGTTGCAGCACTGAACTGCTGCAACACCTTGTCGCAGTACATTGGCTGGACATTGTGTGTCTGTGAAATAAATAAAACTAATAATAATAGTAATAATAATATTAATAATCTAGCATATCCGAATATTCTCCTTCCGATAATATTGGGGTGAAGTGCACGATGCACTAGCGGTGACGTTTTACGATTGAATGATTGTCAGCTGACGATGCTAATCTCGGTTCAGTTCACTTTGTGAACGTTCATTCCTAAAGATTCTCTTACTCTGTATCCTCTTTCACTCATTTTTTTTCTCTCCGAGTTATTCAAATGTTCTTAGAGAAAAAGGTTAGAAGCACAAGAACGCATTGCATTCGGACATCGCTATTCTTCTGATTGCTTCTAGCTCGATGTTCATTTGATTGTTTATGTATAACTAATTATAATAGGCTTAGCCGATTATAAATAAACTTCCAAAGATCAGTTTATTGATCGGGTAGCTTCAGATACAATTTGTTGTCCTTTTCCTTTGAAAAAAAAAATACATGAGAACTTCCTTTCTACATCATTTGTGAAAGTTTTAAAAAAACAACCATTGTAATTGTAAACAACTCGTTTACTTTTTCTAATTTACATCATATATCATCAATATGATAGAGAAGAATGTTATTTGATACGATAACAGATGTTGATGACGTTGATAAGTGATAAGGATGGTGACGTGATCTTTGACATTTCAATTTCAATGCTCATTTGTAACATAGAATTGCTCTAATAACAAAATCATAATCAATTGTACAAAAAATCAATACAGCATATTGTACAGTTATTCGCTGCTTTGAATTATTTGAATATTTTGCGAATTCCCATGTTAAAATCAAACATTAAACTTCTTGAAAACGTTGTTGGTGTTGTACTTATGCTGTGACGAAATCCGTTATTATTATTTTCGAAATGAATTCCTCATACCTCATATCAGAAATTATCAATTGCAATTTCCAATGAGTTCGTTTTTGATTGTTAACAAATCTGTTGAAGCGTCGGGTGTAAGTAAGCCTTACTGACATAAGTAAACAACATTCGAATGCTTTTTTTTGGCTAGCAAAACAGGGTTCCATGGGCCTCATACTTCTCTCTAGTATTCATAACAATAACAACAATATTGTCACGACCATAACTGTATCGATTTTTTGTTTTTTACTATCATGTGACCTTCATTTTAAATGATGAATTAAATGAGAACAAGCATCCGCGTAATCTGCTCTCTTTGTGATGGTAGATCACATCATGATTTCGCAGTCATAATTGAATTCAAATGGTCCACGTAATGAGACGAGATTATCAGTCATATCAGTGCTGTTTATTCTGCCAAGTTATTCTGTTATCGATTCTCCAATTCCTGAGGGATGGAATGCATTGCTTGAAGGTTTTGAACGCCTTCTCCAATCATTGCGATGCGCTACCTCATCGATAAATGACTAGCCGTCCTATAACTCGAATATCAATCAAATGAATCATCTCGCTCATACTTGTAAACGAAAAGAATAATTGCTACGTGAATGATATTATTCAAAGAGAAATTTCACTTAGAAAAAAAGGAGTTCTGCCTCCTCAAAGGTGTTCCGTGTTCTGAGCAGAGAATTATCACGTATGGACATGGAATTTGATATCACTCTTACCAAAAGAAAAACTGTGAGAGAATCAAGAATGATGGAAACCTGCGAGCAGGAAACGAACGAAAGTCTTCAATCAAAAATTTGCTCTACTAATCAATCAATAAAGTGCCATTCATGCCATAAAATATACACGAATAGGTTTTCATTTCCTTTTGAGGAAAAATCATTTATGAAGCTGTTTTTCTTCTAGTTTCTGGAGAACTTTCAACAAACACCGTTAGATAAGCAGTAGATTCCAGTCCTACGATCTTGATCGTCCAACAAACATGACTTTTATGAACAACAACAAACTGGTCCTTTAAAATATTCATAGCTAATTTCGTTAATGAGTGAAAGTTTTCCTCTCAAAATGCAAGAAAAGCGATTCTTATTACTTTTAAGCGAAGTATTCACAAAAAAATCCTCATTGTCACTCAAACGAAACTCACTGCTATTACAGCCTAGCCCGAACGAGCCTAATGGGTTTTTTTTCCTCATTTTTTTTTCGTTTTCTTTTTTTGCCATTCATTTTTGTAGTGCGTATTGAAATTAAGCTATAACGATTCTGTACTATTTTGTTGAATACGCGTTCTCCTTCCTCTATAACATGTGCTTATAATTAAATACACAATAAAC
>KN716153.1:709397-722829 GCA_000816705.1 Dictyocaulus viviparus | reverse complement strand
TATTTATATGTGAAATTTTGTAATTTACAGAATTATGTTGTTTCTGAGAATGGTAATATCCACCTTACTGACGATAAATCGCGTCGTTCCATCACATGGTGTGCAAACTTCTTTTTCTCGACGATTTTATTGATGACGATACTGATTGTGTTCTTAATAGCTATATTTGAGGTATGTTGTTCGATTAAAATAAACGAATGTAACCTCATAGAATATAATTCTTTCTTCGATGATTATTTCACTTTCTTAGTTTGCTTTGAGATATTTGCGTTGCAAGCATTTATTCTAATTTCTGTCAATGAAAGTGTCCACCGACAACCAATGAGTGGATAAATTATTATTGACAGTTAATTAGACAAAATTAAATGGAAATTTTTTCCAAATCATTCAACATTGTGGTTATTTAGGGCGAATATTTTTTTCTTCTTCCCTCATTTTATTGTGTGATAATAGAATAAATTTGACAATAACGTGCTACCTTAAGTGCACTTAAGGTTTTGACATAATAGCTATGCTTTTACTCTTAAAATACCGTTGTGTATTCTGTAGTCATTTATAGAAGCTTACTCTATTACATATTCCTCTTTTTCGAGTAAAAAATACAATTGTGAGTGTCGAGTAGAATATCTCTTGCATGAGGCAAAATCCTTAATCGTAAAATTAGAAGCATAGCTGTAAATTTTTCTTCGTGATGATGATGTTAAATAGATTTTTTCTCACATATAAGACAGAAATTTCGCGAAGACCCTATGGTGATTTTGAGGCTAGAAAGATGTAAAGAGTTTTGTAGGATAGAATATGTTAATCGAATAGACATTTCCATAACCAAGTTTCAAATGCGGATCACAAATTAGAATTAATAAACAAAAAGATCATCGAGGAAAGAATTTTGAAACAATTCGATTATCGCCAGATAGTTTCTATTCTATCACTCAACCAATGTTTCCTCCTATCGTTTCTGTTCATAAATGTAATTTTTCCTCAATATTTAGCGGGATAGTGAAACAGATTGGATCAAGAATATCGATTGGTTATCACACGTTCAGCACAACTACTATGAACCAACTAAGCAACTTGTTATGGGCAGATATAAAAAGTATTTCTAATGTTGAAGTTGGATGTATATTGTCCATTGTGATTTAGCACGATTTTAGTGCTTAACTTCTCTGATTTTTATGCTCTTTGTGAATTTTGGCATGTTGCCAAATTAAAGAGATTGTATCATGATGACGTTTCAAAGTTACTTTGAACTTTTTTTTTCCTATTCAAGTCACCATGTTTAATGATCATGTACTGAATAGTATTACTTACCTCAGTGATATATAATTAGGTTTTATCAAGCGACGATTAATTGAATACTGTAAGATTGTTTTCATTGATGTCGTAGTGTATTAAGGATAAATAAGAACTCGTCATGTTTATAATTTGTAAACGTATTCGCTTTTCATCTATTCGCTCTATTCAAATCTATCACCCGGTATTATTACCTTCTTTTCTTAGGTGAGTTACTGTTTAAACAGTATTTACACTATTTATAGAATTATATGCCTAATTTTCAACGATCAATACATTGAACTTTGATCTATGTGCATTGTAAACACCATCACTGTTTACAGATCAACAATGAGTTTTAGTGACCCTTGTCTTGTCTGTCTGTACTAAGTCCTATAGTACCATACTAGTCTCGACGTATTCTAACCCAGTTATACTGCTTTCTAGTATGAAATTCTGAATAAATATTAATTGATAATATCTGTTGATTGATATGTTGAAGTGATTGCAAGACGATGAATTGATGTATGTGATTGAGGAAAAACGGACGTCCAAGTAGATCACGAAATTTTCATGTACTTATATCTACATGAACCTCCTTAGCTATTCACCTCTATCTTTACCTCTTGATATACAACTGTCATAGTACGTTACAAGGATTCCTGATTATAATTGTAATGATTTCATTTAAAAACATATAAACGTTATGTGATATGGATCCAATTTTCCTATTGGTTGTGCATAACTATGTGATCTACCACGTGATCTATATACTGAATCGATTGTGCTGATTTAATCATTAGTCCCATTGTAATTTATGTGCTAAACCAAAGCCATTCTGCTCTATTTGTTTTTTCACGAATCCCTAAATACTGTCTGTCATTATTGCGAACAATCGATAAGTAAACAAGCGACTAATGTAAATAAATATGGTCTGCTTTTGAGCGCTTACAAAAGAGTCTTTCGATATTTTTTTTTATGGGCAAATTATGCTGGAACTCTATATGATAATAAAGGGACTACTAATGTTATAGGAATATTGATCGTTATAATCACCTCCATATACTGATTCATTTGATATTATAATTTCAATCTAGACTCATCTGTTTTGTGCCTCAATGTCAGGAAATTTTCCTCGAAAGAAATATATCATTGTCTAGACATCTGGTAACCTATGACATCTTCATGTATTCAGGAGAAGATGAGTATTAGTGAGTAGAGAAAAAGGACAACCACTTGCGTGCTTAATCTCAATGTAGAGTTCTGTTCTAGTTCAACTTCTTCTCGAATCCGGCATTGAACATCAAAGCGGCTAATGTAAGATTGCTAGTAATTTGTTCATTACAAACCATAAATGAAGTATTGAGTGATCACTAAACGAGGACCTCGATAGTGCAATCGTTAGCACACCAGACCGAATATCCGTGGATCCGAGTTGATGTGCGGCTAGAGGTTCCAGGGTTTGTAATTAAATCACTATTGTGGGGATAGGTGATGACTAGCTTTATGCTACTGACAGTCACTAACGCGAATCAATAATGAGCCAGAGTCCTCTGTTACGTCGCTTCAAACCTTCTGACAAATGTAGATTCAAGTGATAACGAGTAGATCATTAAAATGTGTATCCATTTTCTTCTATGGATTCAAAAATGTCGATCAATAAATCTCGACACCTCTTAGACCCTTCAAGCTTCAAAACAAACTACTACAAGCTATTTACATAATAAAGCAATCCGATTTTCTTCTACTAGTTTGTCTTACTGGTTTACTGGTTTTGTTACTTCTAAGTCATTTCGATTTCTTAATGGTTTTCCTAATATGGAATCAAATTCGTTGCGTATAAAGGCTGGCATGCTTGAAGAATTTTCTGGAAAATTTACTTTATAAATATACAGTAAACATACAAGATCATTAAAATAAGTAATCCTGCTCATTGTATTTTTCTGCGCTTTTGGTCTGCTTTGTTTACTGCCCTAAATTTTCGAGTATAAAAACATCACTGTAGTACTTCTAGTAGATTTGTTTACTAGTATATCTTGTCCAGATTTCTCCTAAACTAATATATTGACCTCGAAGGTAAGGTGAGGTTGGTGGATCGGCCGCGGCGCGGCCGCGAACTAAATCGGGCCAGCGTATCACAGTGGTACCATCACCACTGTGCAATTGCACCCTTTTTGTTTTCAACAACTTGTAATAAACAGATTCATTACAAGTTTTGTTCTCATAGGCCGATATAAAATCTTTGAAGATATTCATTTCTTTTGTAATATTATCCTCAAATTAAGTGCACCTCACAATGGAACGTCACATAAACAAGTTTAATTAACCAGACAACTCTGTAGTCATCTTAAAAATCGGTCGTACCTCATTTTCTAATTGATCTTCTGCTTGATTTTTTACTCAGTCTTTTGCTTAATTTCTTGACTGATTTTTTGTATGATTTTCTGCTTGATTTTCGGCTTGATTTTCGGCTTGATTTTCGGCTTGATTTTCGGCTTGATCGACCTGATTCTTTACGTGCTTCTTTCGGCTTTTCTTCAGGATTTTTCATATATTTTTGTAGAGCAGGTCCAGGTCCAACAGCAAAATCAAATAATAGTTCTCGAAAGAATTGGAACATAAAATCAAAGCTTGGTCGACTCTGTAAATATTCTTATGAGAAATCGAATCGTTATTGTTTTTCATTTGTAGGTTACTGTATAAATTGTGTTAATAAATTATTTTATGGAAGAAATGAACTGTGACGTGGATAGATGTGTAAGACGTGTAAGGAAGTACTTACAGCTGGATCGTAGTCAGTACATTTATAGAACAATTGGTCCAAAAAAGTCTCTATGTCATCCTCAGCGAGTGCCATTTTTCCACCCTTGTCGAATATTGCTTTCAAACTATAAATTTCTATCTGTTATTATGCTGAGTTGACCGCAAAACTCGGAACCTCAGGCGGGATTCGAACTCGCTCTTACAGATAACCGTCGTGCCGTGCTTATCCATTACTCTACAGAACCTTTCGGTCAATGCTTCACTCAAGTAAATGGATATCTTATCAGCACTCACCCATTAACTGGTACGATCTGATGAGTCAAGTTTTTCGGTCAACTCAGCATAATTACACATATGTAATATTATTGCAAAATAATAATACAACTACAATTATTGCAAAGTTATAATTTTTTACTTCAGTGCACAAAATCGTAGTAAACTTATTTGAAGGTAGTATCTGTACTACGACAACAGTCAGCTTCAGTCACACTATATGATAAGCTTTGGCGTTGCTCAATCTCTTGTGGCAGTATACGCCTACGCATTCGTGTTCAACGTGATATCGTGGAGATAGTTGAATGCAAGCTTCCTCTACACAGTGATGTCCTCGGAGGGATAGCAGACTTGGTAGGCCTGGAAGGCGGCCACGCTTCGGCTCTGCTTCAGCTTACGGATCATCGTTTCACCAACACTGCATCTCTTTATACACTTTACGTTGCGATATTAAATTAATAAGAAATTACTACGAGCTTTTACTTTTCCAATTACATCAAATATTCAAATTGATTGCCTCAAAAGTATTAAGTTAATATGGTTTTGTTTTTATATAAATAATGATGCTGAGTTGATCGAAAAACTTTGAACCTCAAGCAGAATAGAATAGAGATCAAAAAAAAAAAACAATCTATAACAGAGATCATCGACAACTTATTGTAGATCAACAATTCAAGTATTAGTATATCAATAAGTTCTCGTACTGTAGACAATCTATTGAGTGATAATGCTAATGTTTACAATCATCTCCAGAGTTACTATTTTAAACTATAATCGATAGCATAAACTGACTCATCGCATGTTCGTGGAAGAGGCTCATTGAATGCATACGGACCAAGACCATCATGATTAAGCTTAATTCGTTCCATTATTTCGAATATTTAACTCAAGAACAAAAAATTGAAATCAGATGTGAACTCAACCTCAAATATGACACATCCGAATGCCCACACATCAGTGCGGATGTTAAAGACTCGTTTTCGTATGCATTCTGGTGCCCACCATGGCCAATCCAGAATATTCATGTTAACTGATTCCACAGCATCCAGAAAATATCAACATAATGAAGTAGTGAACAGTAACGATCATTAAGCTTATCATGTCATTGTTTATGTACATTTCATTCAGAGGTAGTCGTAGATCACATCGATACTCAATTTTAAAATGAATGAATTCAGAATGAACGTGGCATTTAAAATGACGTACTTTATGTAAGAAATGATATGATAACATGTAATCAGTGATCTTTACAGCATACATATGATTTGTTGAATGATGAATAATAATGTTTGAAGCACGAAGATGTCGATGACACAAACCGTTCAACTCCAAGAATCGCATACCAGCACATACCTAAATTAATTATACATCATAAAATCAATGTTGAGTTAGCCACGAAATGCAACCTCAGGCAGGATTCGAACTCAAACCTACACGTTAACCCACACCTTATCTGTCAACAGGTACGAACTGACAAGCCGATATCACTCGTTTACTTAACACTAACATTTCTACTAAATTTTATTATCTAGTGTAAGATTCTCATGACTATAATGAAACAACCTCATATCAGCACTACAATTTTCACTAGCGCACTGGTAGAGGTCTGCCAAATATATTTAACTACATCAGATGGTTTTAATCGATTGAAGCTCAGCTTATAATGCAAAGATCATGATACGCTCAAGGTCTTACCTGATACAATACCTCAGACTTTTGTCTTAACGACATCGCTTGACTGAGATATTTACGACGCTGTAAACATCTGTCAAGAGGTATGCCACGGATGAACTCGTACGCAATCCAATGAGAATATTTCTAAAATGGTAAATAATTTAACAAAGAACTAAACATTTTATTCTTAAATATTCCTCATAGTAATCTGAATTGACATGATCTCCTTTAGTCAATCTATTTGAAGTATTTTCACTTGCTGACATTTTACTTTTAATGTTATGTAAGATGTTAAATATTCATAGAGCGCGTAACACGTTGCTGGAGGCGTCAGAATGAAAAGCAGGCACGAACCAGTACAGGTCAGCGGACATCTGATCTCGATATCAAATCTAAATTCCTTCGAGGTCGGTGAGTTAGTATCAAAGAAATTTTGGCAGTGATTTCGTTAATAATGGTCAACTCAAGTCATTAGATCTATAGATCAAACTGTTACTCAAACATCTCCACAATATCACTTTGTACATGGATGCGTGGACGAATTCACAGGAGTTGATCAACACCAACGTTTATGTCAAGTACTTGTAAGTATTGTACTGTATTAGTTATGATTAGTACTTGTTGTTACCAGAGAAATATGGGTACGAGATGTTAGTAACATTCTATTTTCAAATGAATATAAATAATAACTAAAATGAACTCACAGCATCTCCCTGATCTCCAAATCCAACAATATGTGATAAAAATTCGTAACCATTTCTAATATTACCTGGTCCCAATTTTCTGAAATTTCAATAAAACGGTTAATGTATCATAGTGTTTGTGAAGTACTGGTAGTACCTTGAACACTGTGCCCATTATAATCAGTAAGACCAAGATAAGATTATAGGATAATCTTTGGCGTTCATCAATCCATTGTGGTGGGATGCGCCAACACATTTGTGTTCAATGTGATTTCGTGAAGGTGATCGAATGCATGCCTGGTCTATACAGTGACTTGAGTTGACCACTCTTCACCAAGTCAGTGCCAGTCATCTTACCCAGATTTCTCTGGCACCAGTTTACCGACCCCGGAGGGTTGGCGGGCTTGGTAGTCCTGGGGTACGGCCGCAAAGTGATTCGGGCCTGCGTGTCCCTGCGGCACCTCCACCACTGACATCCACTGCACCCCCGCCAGAAGGACTACCAATCAATATTATGAAACATTTCCAACTTGAGTCAATCAATATATATATATATATATATATATATATTAATAGCAATAAATCAATATGATCATTCAGGTTTCTTAAAACGACTGCTTCTTGAGCGACCATGAACTTCAGCTGCGCTACATTCTCATATTATGGGGGACATGTAGAGAATACTCTGTCGTGTATTCTCTACTTTATCACCCAATTCACGAAGGGTTACAAGTATTTCAACATCTAAGCTCCGCCCACTCCTGCATCCCCTATATAAACGCCCATAACAGACATCTCATCCGTGCCACTTACTCATCACCTCTAACACGCGATCCTTCTATATCACTACTCGTCTAGCTATCACAGTCCAGATCCCTCTTTGTTCTATTATTGCCTTGTATTATTGTTATATTGTTATATTATCATCCCGTATTATCGTATTATTGTAATATTATTGTATTTTAATAAAGGTTTAATTACCCAAGTTTGAGGTGCAACAACCCAACTTTGGAGCAAACCTAACGGCTACCGTATTCCGAACCCGACAGAACACACACAGGACAGAGAGGGCAATGAATTAGTGACTTCCCATTGTTTACATCTAGGATTTGATTTGACAGTTCGACTAAGTTTCAAATACAGCGCTTTCTTGAAAAGCAAAGCACCGCTCTGATAAAATGAGTTTCTGCAAGCACCCTCATACTAGCATACCGCTACTAGACTTTCCATCAAACAAGCTTGTTTTTGTTACCGTAATGGATTTACTCTATGAAATAATAACTCTTTTCACATATTCTATAGCTACTTAGTGGTAAATTCTATACTGAATTGAGTAATTTACATAGTTGTTGAACTTCTTAGAATACGAGATAGAAATAAGGTATCGATCATTGTACAAACGTAACGTTCAGGAAAGAAACTACGCAGTAAACACTCACTCAGGATTATCCTTGCTTTTTTTCTCCAGATCCTTGATAAGACTGAAAATTTTTTGGAGTTATTCACAGACTCTCCTATATATTGAACAAAACAAGAAATTAACGAAAAAAAAAACGATTTGTATTTAATATGCAGTCCAATTGCCCTCCGGGGACGGTAAAGTGATACCAGAGAAATCTAGATAAGACAACTAGCACTGACTTGATGAAGACTGGTTTACTCAAGTCATTGTATAAACCAGGCTCGCGCATTCAACCTCCTCCACAACATTATCTTGAACACGAATGCCTAGGCGCATACCGCCGCAAGGGATTGGTCAACCCCAGAGCTTATCTGATTATCCTTTCTGTCCAGTACTAAAGGTGTTTGATCGATCTTCAAATTTCTTTTGAGGAAAGGCTTCAAAATTTGTTCCTATGAAACACAATAATGAGAAGGTTGATAAATATTCCACTTAAGAAACTATATGTTTTGAAGAGTTTTCTGTCATAAAATGTAAAAGAACTTGAGTCAAATCAACAAAGTGAGACTGACTGGACGGCGCCTCGACTAGTGGGTCTCAAAGCGATCAATAAACGGGTATGCAAATTTTCAACATGTTTATTTTTATGACTCAAAGCAAACTAACTCACTCCACATCTTTGTCGAAGGTCTTCTGATTGAAAAGTTTAGGTCGCATTTTACGAATAGTTACTGGATTATAAACACCATTATAGTAAAAATATGCCTTATATAGCGATTCTTTTTGCTCATTATCCTCTTGGATTACTCGTTTCGCTATCCTGAAATTATTCCGTCTATTAGTAAGCTTTTCGTTGTTCAATAGGAAAAAAAATTGTTGCAATACTTATTGAATGCGAAAAAACAAGCAAATCAATCATTGTACTCAAATACTGTAAACAACCATAAGCATAGAGATGTAACATGCTGAAACTATAATTTTCAATAGAAACCTCCTAAATACCTCATCTGTTGTTTGTTTTCCTCAAATGTTTATAAAGTATAGCATCTTGAGAGGGAGCGCGTTGCCTAACGGTGGTGTTACACAGTGACATTCAGGCTCGAATCAGTTCGCAACCGCCCCGAGGCCTACCAAACCTTCAATCTATTCGGGGTGCATGAATTGGTACCAGAGAGATCTGGATAAGATAACCAGCACTGACATGGTGAGGAGTGACGAACTCAAGTCACTGTATAGACTAGGCTCACATTAAACCACCTACAAAATATCACGTTGAACATGAATGCGTAGACGCATTTCGCCTAAATGGATTGATCAACGCCAAAGCTTATCATATCTGATCTATTTGACAGATGGCGTCTTGAAGAGGCTTTGATCTATTTGTATAAAGAAAACGTTCACGTAATTCATATAATTACCGTGGTTTGTAGTAAGAAAGAGGTTTCGTTATATCTCCTAAGAATAGTTTCATCGGTGAACGTTGTTTAAATGAATATTCAGGTTCTGTTATTGCACCTTAACATAAATCATTCTATTCTATTCAATATTGATTTGATCGTATCATTTTTAATTGTTTACTGTGAGGAAAAGAAAAAACTAAACAAACAAACCTAGTAATGGTTTTGGAAAGGTTTGAGATGGTGTTTCAAATTGCATAACACCTTGAAGAGCTATTTGAAATGGTTGTTTAGCTTGATTCGTTTCGCCATTTATCGGTAAGAAATGCGCTTAATTGAATTTCATAAGTGAAAAGAACTCAATCAACTGGCTGTGCCAATAGAACTCCTTCCGATCTCACCTTATGTAATCTATATGATGATCTATGATCTGTGAGATCTCTATATGATAAACAAATAAACATCCTGTTACATATTTGATCAAGGAAGATAGCGTCATTGACATTTCTTCTGGTTTCTATTGTAAGGCAGCTTGCGTTTCTTTTTTTATCGTGTCTGTACTAGTTGGAGGAGCATGTGGCGCAGGTAGTAGTGAAGTTGCCACAGTGATACGCCAGCCAATCAGTGCAAACAAGTTCAAGAATGGCCTGAGGCCTACCGAATTCAATGTATTATTTCTACTTCACCTCCATATGAAATTTTATATTCTCGATATGATAGTAATATCACTGTTAATAAAGGATGTTGGCGTGAAAATTCGTGTACGAAATTTTACAACATTAGTTAAATTTGTTCAATATTAGCTATATATAAAAGAATGCCACACTTACAGTAATAGTAGGAAAGCAGTAGATCAATAGAGGAAAATGTGTCGTTTGAATCAATGTAGAACATGCCATCACTGTGAAAACAAAAAGAAGATTCAGCTCGTCTATTTCGTAGTGCTCTTACCTCATACCTTATTTGCTTAATAAGGACTCTCTTACCTTGTTCGCTTAATGATGAAGTATACAACAGCTGGTAATGCACTTTCTGGTGGACCAACGATAATATCGTTACCGATTTCTCGTCCCTAATTGTTATAGGTTTAATTTTCGATGATCTATTGATTATCACCACATACTTTTAACGTTTTGCTAAATTTTTGGTTAAATCTGTTATTCACTTCCCATTCGTACATCCACTGATCGACATCTCCTGAATACGAATCATGAAGAAAAGTTTCGGAATAAAAATTATTGATTCATTTGAAAGAAAAGGCGGGAAAGTATCTCATCACTACAAAAATTTGAACCTGATATATTCCTTACAACTAATACGAATTCGGCCCATTTATTAGTTGTTAATGGATCCATTTCCTAAATAATAAGGATTGAAAAGTTTAATATAATTGAAATAACTTATTTCCTCTACAAAAAAATATGAAAACTTACTGGTGGCTGGCATACAGCATAATTACCCATGAGGAGTGAGGGATCTCTTGATAAACGTACGCCAACCTCAACGGGCGACACTCGACCTAACCACCATCTATAAAGTTTACTACATAACATGAGAGAAATTTTACCTCATAAACAAAACATTAATCAAATCGAAAGAGTACCACATTGAAAGTAGAAAGATATACAAACTCATTCGATCAGATGAGATATGATGAGCTTTGACGTTGGTCACTTCCTGTGTTGGATGCGCTTACGCATTTGTGATCAACGTGATCAACGGAGGTGATTGAATGCTAACCTGATTCATACAGTGACTTAGGCTCTTAACCAACTGAATGCTGCTCATCTTATTCAGATCGATCTGGTACCAGTTTAGCAATACCAGACATACGGCGGGCTCGATAGGCTTGGGGATTGGCAGCTAACCTAGTTCGGGTTGCGTATCAAATGAAGGTACACGAATGTGGCTTACGAAGAGGTCCGAGTGAAAGTCGTACATGATTTTCTTTGTCGCCTTTTTCGAGATTACATGCATTTCATCCTTTGGCAGCGAAAATAGTCATCGTGGCCTTATCAATTGTGAAGCATCGGTAGGCGTCGTGAATGTTATTGCCAGCCTCAGCTGTTTCACTCATCACTTTTGCTCTTGTCTCCTTGAGTTCCCCTTTTTTGCTTCTTCGCAGTGTTCCGCTCGTTCTTCGAATCAATCATGAATTGACCAACTAATCAATCAATAAAGCAATCTGTAGCTCATTCATTTGACACACTGATAACCATTAACGTTGTAACAAGAAGTTTTCTTTCTAGGAAAATGATATTTAAATCTCAGTTTTTCAGGTCTCAAATAATCACCAAGTTGTAAGCATAATTTACTTACTGTCCTTGAGCAACTGCTTCTATCACTGGATTGCTTTCAATGATTTTCTTTTCAAGGCTACTGCAAAACTAGGATGAATATGAAATAGTTACTCTTAGAACTTTTGTTAGTACGAATTGAACTCATTTTGATCACTCACTTACCTACACGCCTGTCCAGCTTTAGGTTCTAAGTAACTGATAGGAATGAGACCGGTTAATGTTTGCACTAAGCCTTGTACGGTAACTTGCTTATTTCCTATTTTTACATTTTTCCTAAAAATTTCTTTTCAAAAGGGACCATTATTTCAAAGCAACGCTTAGATGTTAGTACTTATTTTAAAAGGCTTTTGCATTTTGGAAGCTTGTAAGTTGTAATATAAGCTTCTACAGTAGTAAAAAATCACACTAATGACATAAAATGATGATATAAGATGTTGTGTTTACTATGACATGTTGTTCTGAAAAACAACAAAATATAGGCGAGTTATAATTGAGGTAAGTTTGATAGATGTACTTAAAATGAGTGAAACTAACTTTTCCACCAATTCAGTTATTTTAACTGTTTGTCCAGGATCTTTAATTTCGGCTAATCCTTCAACATTCAATGCCCAACGAACCTCAAAGCAGAATCTTCCAAGAAATTCTAACACTACTTTCTTGTCTTATAAAACAAATGTCTTCACTAGACCACTCATTCTACATGGATGGATTTGAGCAGTACAAGAACAACTGAAGATCATCACATTAGGATCCACGAAGTTGGAAGGAAAGAAGGAAATGAACAGGGAGAGCGGCTATCAGGATTTATCATGACGAACAAGATGATCCATGGTAGATCACATTTTCAAAAACCCTTATCATTACAATGGACTTAGAAGTCTTCTTATGAAAAGTATCATAACGAAATAAGCTACGTCATAGTACATAAAAGGTTTCGCCTAAGGATTATCATCGCAGTTGTCTCAATGCTCTATACGAGGTTCTACTATCGCCTCAGCGTTAAATTTTTCTTCACGCGCTGAAGGTAGAAAGGTCTATTTCAAAGAAAGAAATCTGAAAACTAAAACGAATTGTGATTCCTATAACTCCTGACAGCTTGCTCTTGGGAAGATACCGTTATTGACAGCATCGACGTGGACAATAATTGGTTAATTCAGCACCTCACTAACCTAACCACTAACGTAACCAACTGTACAGCTATTGCCCACAGGCAACCAGTCCTTCTTGATTGACAAACTGATTGCAGTGGCATTATGAATACTCACCCTGAAGGTATCCACAGGTAATTGTGTATCCAAACCTAACAACTCGTTCATGACTAATGTGAATCGTACTTGTGATGTCGAACAATGGTTATCATTTTATCATACGAATGATCACTCCAATCAGTTTGACAAATGATCTACTATCCTATTTTATTCTTATAACAACAATAACAAAGAATAGTGAGGTGAGTCAACTCGTAGTACTTTTTGAAATAGTACTCTTTTTCTAAAATTGAAGAATATTACGATTGAGTAGTAAGTCTCATTATTTTATCCACTGACCTAACAAAGATTAGGTGTGTTGTGGTATTTTTTTAGGATTCTACTACCTTATTGACTCAGTCACATTATCATGATACTTGTAGTCCATGGTATTTCTTTCCTATTGTCTGTACTTACTTAC
>KN716153.1:661036-679101 GCA_000816705.1 Dictyocaulus viviparus | reverse complement strand
TTAACTTTGCTAACTCGTAGTGATTTCAAATAGCTCTGGTTGGTTCTTCGTTTTAAACGCCAAGCATTTTAAATTCTTCGTTAATTATTGAAAATGTATAAAGCGTTGTCTTTTTGCTGGTAAAGATTAACCTCAAACCTCATTTTCATTCATCCATAAACAATCTCCTCATCACTTCAACTGACTTTCTTCTTTTCTTCGTTAAGTATTGAAAAAAATATTTGGCATCGTCTTTTCTGGTCGAGGTTGTCCTCAAACTTCCTTTTTCTTGGCTTCAATCCATAAATAATCTACTAATCCCTTCAACCCTTTTATCCGATTTGAGTTCAGGAATCTGAAGAAAAGAAAAAGCCTGCTCCATGTTATGTCCTTTTTGTTATTGTAGATCAAATATTGATAATCATTTTCAACCTCATAAAAATCACAATAGTTTTTACCTAGTGGTTTTGAATTTGATAATATCACGCCTACTAGTATTACTCTTTTCCGTGAGTTTTCGCGATGAGTCATCAAACAAAATTTAAACTTTTAAGCTTAATTATGACGTGGAATTGCACTCAGTTGAATGCTCAATTGAATTTGATAGCCACACAACGACTTGAATTTTCAGTACTCTTGAGATAGACAATTTTCAGTAATTTTGATCTACCTCTTAAAAATTGAGTCAATTTATCCAATATCCATGCATTTTAATCATGAAACAATTAAGAATTTTTCGAAAAAGTGAATCAATGACACTTACAACCTCATGTTTTCCACTCTGCCTCACTTCCTCACAAAGTTATTTGTTTGATGCGTTTTTTTTTTCTCAAAATTTCTAAAGAATGACGTTGACCTTTTTAGATTTTTACATTAATTAATTTTTTTATATTAATAATATTTACAATTTTCTTTTATGTATCGTCAAATATTCCTCTTCGTTATGATCGTTCTTATTCGTAATCTTTAGCGGCAATCATTATTAATCGTCTTGTTTATCCCTCATCTTATTTATATCGAAAACGTAAATCGTCGATGACGAGAATTTATGTCACATCATTTTCCGGATTGTTTATAATTTATTATCTCTTATATTATCTTCTTCCATTCCTCTTAACTCATTTCAGTTCTGTTTGATTTTTGATTTTTTCCTCACCAGTCTTCGTTAATTTCCTCCTAATCAGCTTCAGAATCGAATAATATACTACATTTGAACATTAGGAAATAAATTTTTGGCTTTTAAGTGAAAGAATGAGTGAGTGAGTGATCAGTGAGTGCGCATCTCTGTCGCACTATCAATAGCACTTACCACATCAGATTTACCTACTGTGTTTTGAGTCTTGTCGGGTTTTTTGCTCGTCTGAGCTGTTCAAATGTCAAACCAAACCATTTTTGAGTAGCCTTGTTTATTTGTTTGTTTACGTTTTTTCAAGCCTCCTAACTATGAAGTTAACTTGATAATGTGTTCCTCTTTTTTCCTCGTAGTTAAGGTTTTTGACTCGTCACTAGATTTAAGATGATCACGAAAATTTTTCTGTATATTGCTAACAACATTCATACTTAAATGATTTATATTATTTTAAGCCTTTATATTAATAGTGTTGAAATAACTGAGCTTATTTTAACATAGAGAGTGACAATTATTGATTTTTTACATAGGAGTGAAAGGTATTTAACTCATAGCAAGCAGTGTGTTTACTCAAATGATTTTACTAAGTCATTATTGATTTTGTTATCATATTTGTTTTTATGTTTAGTGTTTTTACAATAATACTAAAGCCTACGTATTTCGTATAGATGTAGGCGATCGTATCGTTTAGAACATCACCGACGAGTTTCGCTGTACGATGTTCATCTATTGTTTGAGGACGAATTAACTTTCGAGGATTACCGGCAACATATCGGCGGAGCACGTTGTATAGCAGCATTTCATTGTAACTCATTCAACTGTAGTCGACTATACCTCAACTATCGATACCAAACGATAAACGACTAACAAAACATTCTATTTACAACAAATAATCATCTTGAATATAAGTAAAATTTCGTTCTGCCTTTTTACTCAATTGCTTCCAACTCATCGTTTTCCTCGATCACAGTTTTCAAATCAATTAGGCTTTGAATGTTATCCAACAGCTCAATCATTTGTTTATCTTATGCATATGGAACTCGGATATGAACTTCATTCTTTCTTTTTTGACTCAAAATAGTACACAATTTCAATAACGATTTCAATAATATTTGCATCTAGCATCTATCTCTAAAACGATAATATCGATTTTGTCACTCATTTTTCTTTCTAAGCTTATATGTAATAGTGACCATCAAAACAAATTGATCCTGACAAGAATACCTCACATTTTGACTCCACATGTTCAATTCTTACCATAATACATGATAATTCAGTAGAAAATGTGTTGCTACAGTAACCACAAATGTTATAATTTAGTTTGAAAAAAATTACGGTAGCCATTACAGTATGGCTAGTTTCTAAGTTCATAGAATCAATCATATTGATAGAATTTTTTCCCCATAACCAATTAGAATCGTATAATTTTTCTCGAACTCATTTTTGAAATACAACAAAATTGTGTAAAGTATTTGTAATATTCTGTCGACACCGCCTAGCTTAAGCCCTTAAGCTTGAAAATTTGAATTCAATCTCTAAAACGTGTTCATCGAAGAGTGAAGAGTGAGTGATAATTGAACCTCCAAAGCTTATTGCTGGCAAGCTCCCAGCTTATGTCCTTCTACCTCCATAGAACATTGTGAAATGTAAAATCATCCTCATTTACATACTCACTTTATAGGGAAAAAAAAGAAAACTTATTCAAAATATATTCATGTTTGTACGGTGTTGTACTAAATGTTGATATTTCGCTATCGAATCGAATTCAACGTTGTTGTTGTTGTTGTTGTTTTTTTTTCCTCTTTTTCTTTGAGGATGTAATAAGTTGTAATGTATGCATAAAATTCCAATGAAACAATAATGTCATTCGATGAAAAGAAGAGAAAAAAAAAACAAATATAACGTTCACTTTTGTCCTCTCAGTCCTCAGTCCTCAATCTCTTATATGATATGAATAATTGATCGTTTTTTTTTCTTTACACAATGATCAGTTACTATATTTTTATGAACATTCGTCTACGATTGTAGTACGACTGTTCAGACGACAAAAATCTTACCTATAGCTTAGTTCGCTTTGTTTATAAGCTTTAAAACTGAAGTGACATATCCATCTATCGTTTATTCAACAGCTCGACGACTACGTCCTTCACAACAACCGACACTTCCAGAACAGTTCTATGTTTACCGCTCCGCCCCTTTCGTTTTCTGGATCTGTATCGTGTTTTTTTTTTTCTCTGAATCAGAATCGAATCTTGCTAACTGTACATATTTTCTTTCTTTTCATGAACTTTAAATATCACATCTTGTAAAGCAAACGCACAGAAAAAAAAACAAACGAGTCTTCCGATCCAGTTAGTCAATCAGTCACTCAGTCACTCATTCAGTTAGTCGTCAGTCAGTTATGTTTTTGCTTCATCCACTACAATACAACATCACTCTCAACACAATCGAACCTCACCGACTTCTATTTTCATACATGTTTACGTAAAGAATTCAAGCATAAACAAAAAAAAACTTTTCCACCAAAAATAGCCCGTTTGGTTATGAATGGAATGTCGTTCGCTTAGACATAAAACATAAACATAAAATCAATCAAACGATATTTCTCGACGAAATATTACAGTAGAATGAAAAATCACACGTAATTTTGTCACTCTGAACTCATCACTATCGATGGATATGTAAATTCTTATCAGTTATCAATTCTAGTAGTAAAGTAGAAAGACACATCCTTCCCTCATCCTTAACACTTCCCTTATCCCTTCTTCTTAAAATATCCTAAAGAAACATTTCTTATCAGTGCGATAGATCGGATGTCTTCTGAACGGCTAAACGATTTTGAAAACAACATAGTATTTAAATTAACAATGGAGCGCATTTTTTTCCCGTTCTTTCTGAGAATATTGTCGCTACGAACGGTATCAATTGTTATATTGACCGATTTGCAAGTCGATGACTATAATGATGATGACGATGAGGTCATCGAGTAAGGAGGGTTGATGTAGAAGTTGATGAGTGGGCATATAAAGAGTTTTATCTTTCGAATATATTCTTAATACTAAAGATTTCTTGAGCGGTGTACTCATCGTGCTATTGTGTTGCCTCAATCACCAGTAAAATCGATCTTACGTTCAACGACATCAACGTCAACGACAAAGACAACAACCATGAGAATGAGTAGACAAGAATTTGTTTTGTTTTCTATCAAAACCGACCCGGTCACGATCGCTTATGACGCTAATCCACTTTAGAAGATTCTGGATGACCTGTCAATCAATAATAATGCCATGCATTTTTGAAATTCCATGTCATCAAAATGTTAATAATATAAGGCAACATTTGAAAACATTTGAATTCACAGATTCTGGCTGTCAGCTATTAATAGAAACTACCTGAAGATTCTTCTCTACGTTATTTATATAAGATCAAATTGAAATAGGTGAACATTATAGAGAAACCGTTGTTCAATTCCAAGTGATTCATCTTCAGACATTGATTGAAACTCTTTTTTTCGCACTCATACTTCTTCATTGACAATTTGTTTACATAGACTCATTGAGTTCATAATAATAATAATCTCATCAACCTCTATACACTTGTTTTGATCTATACAGTACGAATACTATTCTAGTATGATTTGAGTGTCATCTCTTCAACTAAGACGATAAAAACCTGCTCCCTGTAGAATTCGAATCGGCTTCAACATATTGAATACAACGTGACTGACTGATCATATACACGTCGTAATTAGACCGTTTGATTATATTTTCTATTTGATCTGTATTTTATTATTGTTTACTTTCGTTTTTTGTTGTCCTTCTAGAGGAAAACCATGAATTTGTTTTCGTTTAGGATCGTAGAAATATCATGATGTTGTATACTTGAGAAATAACAACAATATACAAACAAATAGTACAGAATTCAACTGAGCTCATCATTTTATGGCCACTAGTCCTATATCATTTCTGTTTTCTGAGTATAACGGATCTACCTCAATGAGGTATCTAAGTAAATAAATCGTAGAAATTAATCAGAATATTATATAAGATAACCGTAAGCTCTGATCAGTCTCTTGTGGCAGGATGCGTCTGTACGTATTCGTGTTCAACGTTGGATTTTAGTAGAGGTGATTGAATGCGAGCTTGATCTATATACAGTAGCTTAAATTCACAACACCTCACCAAAGTAATGCTGTTTGCCTTGTCCAGATTTCTCTGAAGGTACGACGAGTTTGACAAGCCAGTGGGCGGACTCGAACCTTATTCCGACCTGTGTATGACTGTGGTGGCGCGTCCATCACTCTGCCATGGCCTCTCTCAACTAGTTGAAATATTACGTTTTTTTAACTCATGAGTTTTTTTAAAGTACATGTCATCTACTAAAGTAAGCATCAGATTAAAAATATATGGTCTCTTCATTTTGATTTCTCGTAATCATCAGTATTTTCATGTGTATTGACAGCTATATTCCTTGCATGCCGAAAATTCTGAATAATAAGGCAACAAAATGGGATTACGGTATCTTAAAAAGGCAATAAACACGAATGTGCTTATCGTGTCGTGCTTTTTTCTTTCGAAAGAAGGCGATGTTCTCGACGAGGAACGTACACAAGGCTTTTCCCTCTCATTTTATAACTAATACAATATGATAACGTCATCGGATTCTATTTTGCTGTATATATTTTTATTTATAGCAACTATAATTATTTTAATTAACAAATATCATAAACGAATATCGATGACAAGGTCATATATCGAAATGGTTGTAGTGGTATCGATCGTGATATCGATCGTAGTTCTATGACGTAGTGTATTGTGCGCGCCTACGCTTTGCTTACTTTCCGCAGAGTCTTTGATAAGAGCCAAGCCGTTGGCGACGACTACTGCTTGCCGTCGAACTCCGTCGAATTGATCGCTTTTTTCATTCGCTAGACGATAAGAATGATAGAGTGATTTGAATGAGTTGCTTGATTTTGTGGAATGCTAACTAGCCATTAGGATGAATTCGTACCAATTCATTATTTCGTAGAAGTAAACTCATCGATTAACGGTTGATTTTTCTTCGTTGTATCGTCCACAAGCTATTTAGTTCTTACCAACAACAGACTACAGTACGCTAAGGATCAATTGAGGGCTTCCCTCGTTTCTATGTGTGAATGACTCATCTATAATACCGTTTTCATTTTAATAGCTCTTTTTGTATTCCTTAAGCATTGATACAGAAGCTTTTATTGCACAAAGCTCAATGAGTGTGTTGGAGGAAAGAACGATAGCTGGTGATCGATTGCAAAAATCTACGCCCCGTAAAAGCTGCTGCTGTTCATACGGCAAGAACGAAAGCATGCATTGATAACAATGCATTGCACATTGACAGTTATGTGTTTCACGATTTCACTCAATTCGAACTGCTAAGAATCAATTAGAGGAGCATCATTGAGTCAAAATAAACAATCAGTTCAGATCGTTAGTATTCTTGAACGAAACATTTACGAGATGGTGGTAAATCGATGAAATTGTTAATATGACTACAGTATTTGGAAAATTGACCTCAGTGATCTACTTAAAATTGTGATTTAACAAATTTATTGTCATAGTGTTGTAATATCAATAATACAATAGTCGAATAAGAAGCAAGACGGTGACTCATTTATAATAGGCTAGATGGAACGAACGGTTGCCTATAAAAGTGTTAAAAACATTATTGTTTATATGACTGATTACTCGTCTCTTCAATTCACCTTATCACTTTTAGTTGATGATTGAAACATGAGGTAATACGAGGTTGAGGAAAAAATCGATAACTATAACTATGAATAGACGTTTGAGTTATATTAACCATTATCGTTAAACGTATATCCACATAACTATGTGTTATCTCCGTTCATCACCATAGCTATCATCATCATCACATACACAACACTGTCGTCGGTTACCATCTGATCAGATCGGATGATGTTGATCAACAGGATCAGGACATTCCAAGGTCTATCTGACCATCTACATTCAACTCGTCAATAAATATTCTAATGTAGTACCATACTAATTCGTTTGTCATTTATGTGTCCTAGTTCAATTGTGGCTTCGAGCAAGCTTCAGGCAGCTTTACAGTTTATGACAATTCGATATTTTATAGAATGAAAATGATACAACTCTTTCTCGAAATCCGTACAATCTATCGCGAGTGTTTTTAGTACTTCAGGCAAATTTTTTTTTCCTCTGAATTGTCTATTAAACTCACTTCATCCTCACTTTATCGTTTGAAATCGAATTGGGACGTTTCATCTTTTTTTTTCTCCTCCTACTTGTCATCTTTTCACAATGTCTATTTAATGGGGAATGTCACGTTTTATGATATGCAAATACCCGCTTTTGTCGGATGGCAATTTACAAGGCATCGACGTAATCTCATGGCAAGGTCGATGTTCTTTTTTTTTTGTCTAACCGATAGTCAAAATCGTACTTCCTCTATTTATGTGCTGCATCGATCAATATCTATCTGTCATTTATTTATCGATTCCCTCATTTCTATTCATTAAAGTGAGTATAAATTCAACCCTCTACATATCAAACCTCATCTCTTCTTTGAATCATCAAGAGAAACTCATAGATGATAGCACATGTAACATGAGTAGGAGTTCCAACTGAAACTATCTGGAATGTTTCCTCTTTTTTTCCTCACACATACACACACACACACATCAAATAATCAATAGCGTTCAATGTAAATTTTGTAAATATAAAATGCAAATACACGTTATTGTTCTAAATTTACCAATAATAATGGTCTAAGCCTAAAACATAGCGACGCATGAATCAATTGAATCAATCGATTGAAATTTTTTTTCTACATTGTCTGCTTTGACTAAGATGGGCTGACGGCAGCCCATCATAAAGAGGAGAACAGAGCGGGGTGACGGACGACACAAAAACCACTCGCTACAGATCGAGGCACATTTCGTATGCTTTCACGAACAAGAAACCTGTTTAAATCGAAGAGATATCGAGGAAAATTGACTTCATATATATATATGTAAATGGGGCTTATTACTATTTTTGTATATTTGTCCGACTATTGAGATGTGTGGTGCCAATTAATGATGTACTTATTATCACTATTATGACTTATCGTTCCAGTTATCAGCAGTTATCATAAGAGTTCTGAATATGGGCGGGACTTATTTTCATTTTATATCACTTAATATAACACTAAAATAACATTGAAACTTGTTCTTAACGATTTAAAATCGTAGAACATTCGTCGCATTCAATTGTTTTGTGTTCGGAGTCGCTCAATTGTGCGTGAAATGTATTCAGCACGAGTAAGAATCGTGTTGTAACTACTACTTTTGTTAAAGTATACTTTTCATCTAACTCATTTCTTCCTCATCATATAAGTATACCAATCAGTGACTAACTCACCACAAGCAAGCAGATACTGCTGCTAACTCGTAAGCAGAACTGCTCAACTCAAATGATCTTACGAGCCAAAGATGCGCAAGCTTATACTAGACTGACTTTTCTTTCGTTCGCGGTTCAACATTTTCAAATTGAATAAATTTTATTTTAGGTAAGTGTTTCTTAATTGATATAACTGTTCTGTGCTTATCTAGTTATTCTTTAGACATTTAATCTAATGATTTAAGAAATTCACTAATACTTTTATCATTACGACGTTGACGTTTCGTACATTTTTCTTATTATCGTTATATTACTTTTTTTTCACAGTGTTCCATAAGATCGCCTGTAGTTCTAAAATGTTTAGCGTCGAATAAGGCACTATACTATGAGGATTTGGCGTTTTTTGCTTCTCATCATCTAATCGAATCGTATGAATTTTAATGTTTTCATTAAAGCTTATTCATTATACTTAGTTTCATGTCCCGTTTTTTTCTTTTCTGGTGAGATAATGTTTGATAACTGTACTTTCTCAACTCTGAATTATTAAGGCTGGGATATGCCTAATCAGATAAGCTTATACCTTTCTTTAATGAGTAGAGTTGGGACATTTATTTTCATAGGAGGTTCCGTGTGTGTGTGTGTGTGAGTACAATCTCTTTTACATACCTCTCTATTTCAATTTATTCGGTTCTCTAATATGTTACCACTATCTCAAAATTATTCTTAAACCATGCGTTCGTTCGAATTTTTACAATTTGTTAGGGAGGGGCAAAAGCGATCAAATTTATTTCACAGAACGTTTCCTTCTAGAATTATATTTAGAAATCGTTAGTTTACTTAAGGCTGTACATTAGAAATATTACTAAGATATTTTGACCAGTTTTTATCATATCTTATCTTTCCAATATTCCTTTTTTTGAATGTTTCATCTAATTTTTTTATTCTCGATCTATTTTATTAGCGTTTCGGCTACCTGTATTAAGCGTTAGATTGTTGGTTAATAAAAAAAAAATTTCAGACAATCTGAAAATTACTGAATTCGGTTGAGAAGTGATTTTGCACGTTACGTGCCATACAGTGTAGACAATCATGTCTAAAAAAGCTGTAAGTTTGTCTTACTGTTTTTATAGATTTTCAATGAAATTTTTTCGCTATTCTTATCGATCGGTATTTATTTTTAGATAGTTTTTTCATGTAAATTTTATGTAAAAATGCTCTTTCGTGTGCAAACTAGCTTATTTGTCTTTGAACTTTTGTAGTTTTAATGCGACTTTATTGGTCATATATATATTCACTTTATAAATTTTTTGCCATGAATAGAAATGTTTATTTCCTGCTCTGCCCTCTCCCTTATAGGCTAGTTAGTGATTTCGTGTGATGCTTTAGTACCACAAAAAGGGCGGAGCTCTAGGATGACTGTTGCTTACATTCTGCCCATTTACGTCTATGGCGCCCGCTCCTGATGTAGGTTTTCTGCTGCTTGGAATTTGCATCATTTGCAATAGCAAGTTTTTTTTTAAACAGCTTAACTCTAATGTAGGCCTAGAAAAAAAGCATTAGTCAAGTAAATATGCATATCTGTGTAGCAACTTCACCTACGTAAATTGTACATTTTTTTCAATTACTATGAACAGAAATTGTAATATGTTATAGAATCTATAAAATAACTACTATATTTAAAAATAATGTAATGTTACACGGTACATTGCCTAAAACACATTTTAGATAAATGTTCGCGTTACCACCATGGACGCCGAACTGGAGTTCGCGATCCAGTCGAATACCACTGGCAAACAGTTATTCGATCAGGTTTAACTTTGTAACGTAATCTTTATTTTGTGTAGTTCTTTTTTCAGTTGTCAAATATGAATTTACAAGTTTTTCAAGATGTATTTTTTCTTGCTTTATGCAAATTTCAGGTCGTGAAAACCATCGGCCTTAGGGAAATTTGGTACTTTGGTCTTCAGTATACAGACACCAAAGGTAAAGAAATTTTTTCCGTAATCTTATGAACCATGGCATGATGAGATGTTTAGAGATTTTAGACAAGAGCAATCGATTATAATAGTCTAGTTACTGAGTATTATTAAAATTTTAATAAGTAATTTTAATGATATTTAGTAACATTCTCTTGTATAGATCATGAATATCTTCAGTCAATGATTAATATACTATGTTTTCCTATCTTAATTAATCATATAGGAAGCTATTTTGCCCTTGTTTGTGGTTCAAATCAAAATTTTGGTTCATATTGATGAGGAATTACTTTAGGCTTTCCTACATGGTTGAAATTGAATAAGAAGGTGCTATCACAAGATGTTAAAAAAGATGCTACTTTGTTGTTTAAATTTCGTGCCAAATTTTATCCTGAAGATGTTGGAGAGGAAATTATTCAGGATGTTACTATGGTAAGGAAGTTTAGAATTTAAGTTATTCAAAGTTATCTCTAATTACACGGATTGCCCTCGTGCCATGTAGATCTAGCAAGGTGGTTTTGAAAATTACTGCTTTGTTTATTGTCAAAAATAGATTCAATCTATTTGATGTAGATGTAGACATATTGAATGCAACATTGACCACTGAATTTTGGATGTGATCCGCTTATGTGCGGTCGGTCGGTCGTTACATTACGAATCGATAGCTTCCTACATATTTCGGGTTTCATGTCATATCAGACCTAAGCGCCAGTGAGCACTCACAGTATGTTAGACTCCAGTCATCGCTGAAATTCAAATCAGTTGCTTGTTTGAAATGTTTGTGTAGGTATTCATATTCTCCGCTTTGATTGTCGCGTAAAAGTGATAATGTTTGAAAGTACATAGTTCGTTATCTGTGCATATAAGATAGACATTTTAAACAAACCAAAGATCACCTATGGACTTTAATTTGTACTCTGTAAAAGTCGATTTCAAAATGTTGCTATTTATACCATTTGCTCAAGCTAATGTCCCAAAGATTTTGATTCAAATAGAACTTTTACTTGTTTTTTAGAAGACAGTAATTCATGATTCGAAAGCATTCAGCTGATTGCCAATATTCTTTCTTGTTGTGAAGTTGAATGATTCAGCTACGGTGATTCTTTTACTGAGATGAGTAACCATGAAGGAATTTACTGTTCCGAAATCATTGCATATGACATGGCAATTTATGCATGTCATCAAATTATGACTTCATTTTAATTAATTTTCGTTGGAATTTTTATGATATAATATGTATTATAACTATAGGAAGTATTGATCATTTGAGTAAACCAACAATGGGGTGCATAGCGCAGTGATAGGTGCCGCACCGTTATATGTGTTCAAATTCTTTTTTGATTTGATTTTAAGACGATTTGAGTTGTGTACTACTTTGAGATCGATGAATTGTTATCGAAATTATCTGTGTGTGTAAGATAAACTGACTCGGTCGAAGAACGTCAACTTGCCACCATCATTGTCAAGGGCCAACAAGTATTCACTTACTAATACAATATGCGACAAAGGAAGTTGTGTGGCGCGACCTATGAAAGAATTCTTTTATTTTTATTTCCATTTTGAATGCTGTTTCAAGTAATTGTACATAAATTTACTGAATTAGCAAAGGAAAACGTATAATATACAATGACATATTGGCACTTCGTGGCCAAATAAAAACAGTTTAATATTAGCATACAGTGTTCATTATTTGAATGACTTGTCCATACATTGACTTAAAGAGGTCAATTATTCATTGCAGTTTATTGCAGGTGTGAACGATATTTGTGTTTCAGCGTCTTTTCTATCTCCAAGTGAAAGATGCGATACTCTCGGACGAAGTATACTGCCCGCCAGAAACTTCTGTGTTACTCGCTTCATTTGCTATGCAGGCTAAGTATGGAGATTACATGCCGGAAACACATAAACCAGGTTGTTTAACAGCTGATAGGTTGGTGACTTCTTTCATATTTTTCATTGAGGATTCGTTTGTTGTCTTTTATTAAATTGCATCAATTCCCGATCATTGGGTTAGTGACTGTCACTTGGATGACTAAGAATTATTCTAGGTTATTGCCGCAGCGAGTGGCTGGCCAATTTAAAATGACTTCCGATGAGTGGGAAAAGCGCATTATGACTTGGTGGGCAGACCATAAAGGTACAAGTCGTGAGCAAGCAATGGCAGAATATCTTAAATTAGCTCAAGATCTCGAAATGTATGGTGTTAATGTGGGTAATACTTGTTATTATTCTTGTGTAGTATCGTTTTAGAAATATCATTCCAAAAATGTTTCACAGCATTTGCTTTTTAGTACTTTGACATTCGCAATAAGAAGGGAACAGAGCTTTTTCTTGGTGTTGATGCGTTGGGTTTGAATATATATGAAAAATCGGATAAGCTTACTCCAAAGGTAAATATAATTTTTTAAAAGGAATCTGGAGTATTTTTTTTCTTTTAAAGGTTGGCTTCCCGTGGTCGGAAATCCGCAACATCTCTTTTAATGATAAGAAATTTGTCATTAAGCCAATCGACAAAAAAGCAAACGTTAGTGAGAATTCATTATTTGTCTAGTTATTCCATCTTTATTTAAAAATAATAATAGAACTATTTAAGAGTAAGCGTCTGTTTGGCTACAGATGAAAATGAAGTTAATGTGTCACTTGTAGTGACTACACAGTACATAACATTATTAATGTACTTGAGATGATGTGATGTTTGTTGACATGCTACTTTAATTGATTTTCTTATAAGAATATGGGCTTTACAAAAGTTGAGCAAGATATGTGAGTATAACGACCTTTTATAAATTAGAATTTAATGGAGGGTATGAGACTGAGAAAAAAAGAGCTCTATTTTAAGCATATATTTTCTATCAGGCAGGCAGATCATTTGTAAAACTGCGGTTTTTTCTTAGATTTGTGTGTATTAAGGTTGAAAGGAAATATTTCTTATAGCTAATATCACTCATATTTTAGGCTATAGTTGCAAAAATGTGAAATGTCTCAATTTCAGGATTTTGTGTTTTATGCACCACGTCTGCGTATTAATAAACGTATTCTTGCTTTGTGTATGGGCAATCATGAGCTGTACATGCGACGCCGTAAGCCTGATACTATAGAGGCGTGTTCTTAAAGCTTAACTATGGTTTTTTGTTCCATTTTGGCTAAAGTGTCTGGATAAAATGGTTTTCCTTCACAATTTTTTCCTAATCTACAATGTTTATTGTTTTGATATTTTAATACATTCCAAATTTTCTCAATGAGATATTTGAAGTTTTTAATTTATGGCATATTCTAGGTTCAGCAAATGAAGCAACAAGCCCGCGAAGAAAGAGCTTTGAAGCAAGCCGAACAAGAGAGACTGAACAAAGTACGTTACTATGCCTGCATCTAATAAAAAAAGTATTCCATAACTTATTGGTCAGATATTAAAAGATTGGGTCCCATGTTTTCAATTTCATAGGAAATGTCGGCACGAGAGCAGGCAGAGGCTCGTCAACGTGAAGCTGAGGATCGTATGCGACGAATGGCAGAGGATATGGAACGTGCAAAGAGAGAGCTTCTCGAAGCACAAAACACTATCCACAACTTAGAAATGCAACTTAAACAGTTGCAATTAGTATGTATCATATTGTTAACGATTTTTCACTTTTATTAATAACTTCTTTCAAAAGTTCTCTAACCTGAATATGCCCTCATTTATTTTCAGGCCAAGGAAACTCTTGAAAACAAGGAGATTGAGCTTCGCGAGCTCACTGCCAGATTGCAGTCTGAGAAAGCCATGAGTGATGAAGAAAGACGGAGACTTCGCGAAGAAGTCGCCATTCGGGAGGGAGAAGTACATAATTCATTCCTACCCATGTTTTGCTCTTTCAGTAATGTCCTGCAACTTTTACGTTACTACTAGCAATATTATTTCGAAAATGTAAAAAATAAATGGAAAGTACCTTTAAAAAAAGGTTCGCACATGAAGACTTAGTAGTTGTAAACTGGAACGTGGATTTTAAAATTTAGGTGCATGCCATGCGCACAGAGGTACAAAGGCAAACAGAAGTCACACATCGACTACAAGACGAAATCGAAGCGGCGCGTCGTGACGCTGTAATGCAGCACACATCAATCATCAATCACCACACTCATGTAGTATGTGTATTTAATAATTTACAGTTTTCTCAATTTATCTTCTTAACCAGCTCAATAATTTTAAGCTTCATCATACAATGCTCACTCGCGAGGACAATAATACTGATGAGGACGAAAACTGCACCACAGGTTAAACATTTCATTATTTTGTATGTTTCTAAATTAAGACAACTTAATTTACTTGTAGAACTCACTAATGATGCTGATCAGCACGTGCCACAACGAGAGTTAGATCGTATTACTGCTGCGGAACAGAACCAGAGCATAAAATCCAAACTAGAGGTGATCCTTGCAATTGAACTTATATTCACTACATGAATAAACGAGCTCTAAGTGCATGTAATCATGTGATGCGCTTTTGTAAAGGTTATTATAAAGGTTTATTACACACTTCGTGGTCTTTGTCTAGCTTTTTAAAAAATTGGTTGCTAGCATTAGACAACATGGGCGTCGTAGAGTTAGAGGTGTTCCATCGTTCTGTATAGATTTTCACTAATCTTACAAAGTATTCGGGAATCCATGATTTTGTTATTCCTGTATAATGTATATTGTTAATTATTATTATATTATATTTCAAGATGTTGACTCGTGAGTTAGAAGTCGTAAAAGATGAGCACTTTGTGACGGACTATGACGTTTTGCATATGGAGAATAAGAGAGCTGGTCGCGACAAATATAAAACACTTCGTCAAATTCGTGGTGGAAACACAAAGCGACGAATTGACCAATATGAGAATATGTGATGATTTATTGATACCTGTTTGCTCTTATCAGTTATGGTGGTTTTATCTCTTATTGTATTAGTCATTTCTCTTCTCCTTAGTAATTTTGTGTTATGTATCTGTGCTCTCTTTCACTACGCAATGAGGTCTATATTCTCCACTTCTTTTGCTCTGTTTATTTCAAAAAGCAATACACGTTATGTGGATACCAGTTGTTACCTTCCAGGTTTGCCGTTTGTTAATATATTCCCTTTGAGGATTACGATAATTCGTAGCAGCGACAAACCAAATGCATGTTGCCATATTTTTATATTTTTATTACGGTATGTTGCATGGTTTCATAAAGTGCCTTCTAAATCCTCTTGCACTTCGGTTGCACATCCAAATTATCATTGCTCTTCGCTTATTTGATTTCTGCATGATTTTCGTTTTCATAATTGTTTCTTACTATTTTATCTGCTGTAGCTGCTAAACGTGGCATCCCTCTGAGATGTTGTGAATTGTAGCATAACCGTATTTTTTACTCGCTACAAAAACAGTACTAAAGTGGTGTGCCTCCCTGTGAACATTCGTTATCTATATGCATATCTTCGAGAGTTATTCATCACTTGTAATATATGTACTTTTTGGGTGATGTACGCTTTATCCGTTAAATTGCGGTATAATATTTGAGGTTTTAAATGATTGAGATTATGAGGTTGACTATGGTTTTTGAAATAAGTGAGACATCGTTTTTTTAGTAAGTGTTAACTACCCTGTTTTAAAAATGAATAGAAGATATTCAGAGACAAGATGCATTGATTTCACTGAATATTCCTTGAAGATCTAATCCTTTCTTGAAAAGCTATTTTAGCATAGATTTCATCTAGAACGGGAAGTGTTATGTTCTGTTGATGATCAGTTAGCAAAACAATGACTTGATTACTCCAGTACTTCAATTCTATACTTTCTATATCTAAAGTTTTTTTTGTAAATGTCTTGTTACGAAGATTAAATAACCAGTAAATAAATAAAACAAGCGAAATATTTACACTAAAGACGATGTGCCTAAGGTGCACTATTGATTTAGTTTAATAGGTTATTCCATAATCTTGACGTTGGTCAGGATACATTAGGAATCTTCGATGTCTCGAAGAAAACGCTTCAAGTGTCGTAATTTTCTTATGATTTGTAGTTCTGAAAAACAAAAAAAACCATGGCTACTAGTATGTTACTACGGTTGTTGCAAAATACTCAGATTTAACTCGATAAATTGAGTAATCTTAATTAGACATTGCTGACTTCTATTGTCGTTTTCTGTGAAGTGGAATGGACAATTGTTGATTGCCGGAATCCTAACTTTTGAAAATATTATGTGCAATTGCGACAATATCCACGTTTCTCTTTAGTAAATGGATCCGCTGAATAAATTTGTCTGAACGACCTCAGTTTTTTAAATTTCGGCAGTTGAATCAAGTTTAAAATGATTTTGGAGGAGTCTGCGTGACTATCGATGCAGTACATCTCATATCGTGGTCTACGTACCACCATAGTGGCTTCGCGTGGCAGGTATCTTTTTTATAATAAACATAAGGAAGTGACTGATCCTGCAAAACAAGATCCTGAGTACTTTGAGAAAGCTGCACGACAACTTCCTATCGGTGAGTACCAGGATTTCCATTATATTGATAAAAGTCGAGTATCTTGTTAATATGTATGTTAGCTAGATGAGAATTTATGTTCTAGACGAAACTTTTACTTTTTCTCAGATGATAACTACATCGATGCGTTGGGAAAACTTTACTACGAAAAAGTTGGGTCAGAAAGGGACTTGGGTTTGAAAGCTCAGGATAACTTGGTATTTGAAGTAGTTTAGTACGGCTGAATTTGAACAACTTCATATTGTCTTTGAAGGTGGCAGATCGTGTGAAATTCGGTCTCCCTGATATAGATCTTGATGCACCTCGCTTTCCTTACAAAAATGTCGATGAGTTAAAAAGTGCACCTGCTAGTGTAAGAAAAATATTTAGGTAGCGAGTTGTTTGCAAGTTTATTATTTTCGTATATTTTTAAAACTAACAATATTCGCATTCTTGTAGAGGGTATCATCGTGTGAATTTATTTCATTAACAATCCATAGTTTTATTATTTATTGAACATAGTGTAACTGAAAGCCAGGGTGGTTACACTGCTTACACGTGAATAACTAAGGTTAGTACTTTTTTCATTTAAGTGTTGGGTATGGTACTCGTCGAGATTTGTCGTCCGAGTGGAAAACTCAACTTATCGGCAAAGTTAACAAGCACTCTTTGGACAACAGCAGTTTCGAGATGAAAAGTAAGTTTTACATTTTGCCAACGTGTGATTTTCGCGTGTTGTACTTGTAATGGCTTTGTTCGTATATTTTAGTCGCATGGATGACTGCTCTCATTCGACATTGGTCATTGCTTGTTGATGATATTTCTAAAAAGACACCCAAGGTTTGCTAAATGTGGTTTCAATCGACAGCAGTTGTTACTGACTTGCTGAACTCCCTTATATCCGTACTTTAGTTGTATGCTCATCAAAATCACTCAGATCGTGTAGTCCATTATTTTTTATTCAGTCCAGTTGTCCTTTAAACTTGATTGCTTTTATCCGCTTCAGAAACCCAAATGGTTGACACATCGAATATGGCTAGTCTTAAACTTCACAAGAAAACTTCTTCGATTTTTAAGGGGCTGCGGTTTTCAACCTTTGGTCTTTCTTATTGTGAGCAATA
>KN716153.1:624664-635682 GCA_000816705.1 Dictyocaulus viviparus | reverse complement strand
AGGGATTGATCAACGCCAACAATTATCTTATCTTATCTTACCTCAAATATAATTAGATGCTTTCTTAAATAAGAGCATGAAATCCGACGACCTCTAACAAACAAATTAAGAAAGATTAGGTAACGATAAAGAATATTTACTATAAGGGAATGAGATTTATAAGGAAAAAAAAATCCATTGAGATGAAAAATTCCATTAAATTGTTAAAAGACACCCTCATATATGCTTTTTGAGGTTTTCGAAACTAGCTTTAGGATGATAAAATAAAATAGATAGGCTTTGACGTTGATCAATCCCTCAACGCGCCCACGCATTCGTTTTCAACGTGACATGGTGGAGGTGGTTGAATGGGAGCTTGGTCTTTACAGTGACTTGAGTTGACTACTTTTCACCAGGTGGTCAGTGCTAGTCATCCTACCTAGATTTCTCTGGAACCAATTTATCGACCCCAGAGGGGATGGCGGGCTTGGAAGGTCTAGAGAGCGACAGCAAACTGATTTGGGTCTGTGAATCACTGTGGCACCTCCACCACCGCGTCACTGCGCCCCGATTCCAGAATGATAAATTATAAGCCGAAAATTTTAGAGTTGACTGTTTTTTATCGTACGTCCTGATTGAACCACTGCCAAATACTTTAAAATCAATGTCCACAAATATCGTTTAGTTTTGAGCGTTAATTTTTCCTTAATTATAGGTGCTGCTTCTACAATACTAGCAGTAGCAGTACTTGCTGACGTACCGGCCTATATGATTGTCACGTTCTTCAAAACCGTATGTGATTTTCATTTTGAATAATTCTCTTTTTTTGTAAATTTCCTCTATTTGTTTTTGAACGGTAAGTACATAGTGGGAGAAGTTCCTACTATCCATCATTGAACTTGATGGATTCAACTAATTTTACAACTATTATTATTATTATTACTCATTAAGAATATTCATATCCTTCCAGGTATTCTTAGCGATATCGATCGGTTTACTACATGGCCTTGTTTTTCTACCTCTCATGCTTTCATTATTTGTACGAGGTAAAAAATTATATTAACATGTTTTATGTGATTATTATTTAGCAACCATGATTCATTTCATATCATTAGGAATCTGAGTAATAATATAGTAATAGTATACTTTCAAGTGTTCATATCATTGGTACTACAATCCCCCATTAGCGTAGAAGTACTGAAACCAACGATTATACTCTACAATCGATCTGGACCACATAAATTTCCGTTGATCATTGACAAAGTTGAACGGACACCAATAGAACTTTCATTTCTCTCTTATCGCACGTGAGGATAGTCCAATGAATGCTTTCTGCTCAAGAGATTCATTGAGCATCGTAATCCCTTTTTAGAACTTTTGTAATGAAGTCTGATCATCGTGTTGATCAGATGCTTCCCTGAGTGAAAACTTTCTGATGAATCCTCATGTATAAGTGGCGAAGTATCGCCTCATGCCACGTCGCTCTCACTTTTAACTCAATAACTCAAATTTTTAACTCAGCTCAACGGCGACTTTTTTACAGCGACCTAAGTTTGCCCATAATTCCAACACTTTAGATGATTGCTTAAATATGCACTGAGTGAGGACGAGGATGAGGTTGGGGGACAAAAGTTTTTAATCAATAAAAGTGTCCGAGTAAGATTTCATTTGAATTTTATCGATCTACTGAACAATCCTATTGAGTTTATAACTCAACATTAATCAATTACAAACCATTTAAATAGATGTTCATCACTATTAATCTACAAATTATCACAATCAAATTTTTTGAGTAAAATATCGCTTAGCAGTACGAATATCAATTTACCTCAGTTATAAAATAGACTCATCTAATGGCAGAGCAGCAGATAAAATTAACGGAGCAATTCCTCAATTATTCTATAGAGCAGAACTGTTTTTTTTTTTGAACATTTTGGTTTCTTTTTGGAAAAGGAAAAATGAAAACACGAATGACAAACACTTCCTTTCAAAACTCTTATTTATTGATTGTTTATATTTTGTAAACGTTGTTTTCAATTTTCTTATGGAGTTATATGGAGTTGATTGATATGGTCCTTTAATAAACTTCATCGTCTACATTCTTATGACAAAATCTTCGACAACAGAATAACGTCCTTACTTAACTTTGGCTTGTTCCCTCAAATCTATGATTTACATTATTTTTTTCAGGATTCTGTACGATTGGTTCGCGTAAAGTCGATGAACCGGAAACGGTATCGATTCCTAGTTGGATTCCTATTGATGCATCGTTTAAAAATCGTCATCCACCACCGGATACATCACCACCAAAACCACCAATGCTTCCTCCTAACTTATCGATACCGTGGTTAGAATCAAAATTCGTTGATGGATTTGATACGAGTTCGACGTTAACAATTATTGACACACCTCCTTTAATACCAACAAGACCATTCACCTCAATGCATCAATCTTATCCCTCTACTAGTAGCTTTTCATCAAAACATTTCAAAATTTAACATTCATGATCTATTGATTACTGAATAGTCATCTATACCGTATCATATCCCTCTATATCACCTCATTTCTATCAGTGAATCATATTTTGATAAGAATAGAATCTCGGGTTTTCTCAGACGAGTGCTTTTAAGATGATTTATTATCAGATTACTGTATTTTCTTACTGTATTTTCTCTTTGTAAGCCATTTTCAAAAGATTCTTACTGTATTTTTTCGTGATAATCATTTGTTTTACGCTCATATCATGTTCATATTCTCTTTCACAAAGTGTTTAGTGGAGAAAAAAAATATATTTTCCATTTTTTTTTGTATAAATATTTTAATGCATACAATCTTGAAGCTTAAAAATCGTCGATTTTTATGCAATATCGAAATTTCGAGATCACGTTTGATCTCTGGGACACATCCACGTGAATGATTCCTGAAAAAATTCGTTTCACGTGCAACAGAGATAATTATTGTCGGGTGCATGAAGTGTGAAATGGCACAGTGTGCGTATTCGCCGTATCCACACAAGAATGATTGGTGGTGTTTCGAGCTCTTCCGGTGCATGAAAAGATACCCCAAGCTTCAAATTCCAACTACACGTTTGGTCGTTAGTTGGTCCGATGCATTTGGGAAATCATTGTTAATCGTAAGATCCTTTCTCTATACTTTAAATGTAAGAGAAAGTTTGCACAACGATCGATAAGTATCGTTTTTATGCCGACGATAGTATTCGAATGATGTCATCAAATGTTTAATTGTTGTATAAAAATGTGTCATATGATATTGAATTGATGTCATTATGTGTTATAGTTTCTCCACGTCATCGTGACGTCATTTTGTAATAAACAACGTCATTCAACTGTTCTAAATAGAGACAATGCTGAAATGGTCTATGATATTTTCTCATTGAACTTTTCTTTTGGAACGCATTTAAATTAAATGACAAAATGAACGCTAGAAATACTAGCAAAATACCGATGTGTTGTCTGTGTAATGCTTTACAATTTCTCAATAGTATAAAAGTTTGACTATCAATCGTAATTTGAAAAAATCAATCAATATTTTTTTAATAATCAATAATTTTATTTTATCTGATCGATTATGAAACTGAATAAGATAACTAGCACTGAGGAGATGAGGAGTGTTCAACTCAAGTCATTGTATAGACCAGGCTCGCATTTAACCACCTTCATGATATCACGTTGAACACGAGGTTACGTAGGCGTATACCGCCGCAAGGGATCAATCAACGCCAAAGCTTCTCCTATCTTATCTTATTATTGATTTTTCTTAGACAGAAATCTCCACTATTCGTGATATTCAAGCAAGTGAATCATCTTGTAAATCATCATCTTCAAACCATCGATTTTTTTGTATTTGGATGTCCGCACTGTACAGCTTCTCATGGAATCGATATATCAGTCTGTATGGAAATTTTCATCCGTTTGTTTTTTCTAGTGATTTCGTAGTTCGCAGTTCTTTCTTTTTTTCGAAATGTAATTGCCTCAGGGGTTTTGCGCTTTCGAAGTAGTAATCAGAAGAATCATTCGTAAGCTACAGGTGACCAAATCCGCGTAGTTGTCATCATCCAACAAAAAATTCTCTTGCTCTATTCATTTCGGGTTTGCTGATCCTCCATAAACTGATATAAAAAATTTGTATTACTTAGACCGTGGTTGATAATCAGAAAGAATAATAATAAATTATGTACTGTATCTGTTGATGTTCCAACCACGTCCTTGTCAACAAGGTCATTTTATAATAGAAGTTGTAGAGGATCCACAACAATCAAAGGAATTCATTTCCAAATAATCTTAATTTGATTTTATTTATGCGCTTACATAATACAAGTGTACGAAAGCGTGCAGAAAAGCGCTCCATATATATTTCTTGCTCCATTCAATAACGACCCTTGAGCTGTTAGTTATCATAAAACGACTGAGATATTTTCCACTTTTTCGTATTCTTTCTGGTTCTGTGCTTTCTAGCTCGTCTCGTTTTCGTTTCTTTCTAGCTCCTATTGTGTATAATTCACGAATATTTCTTTGTGCTTTGGTTTTTCGTAGCGTTTTTATTTTTATCTTAGATGGCAAAAACTGTCGACAATGAGCAGAATGCTCACGAAGTTATCGATGATTTGCGTAAGGATCAAGAAGAGTCTGTCGATGTGCCGGAGCCAATAGTAACTTTTTTAGTAGTTTTTTTGGTCGTTTATGTTTCTTTAATGATTAGTGCTAGACGCTAAACCGCATAACTGAGAAAACAATCTTATATCTTGTATTGTATTGACCAAAATATGTAGGGATCTCGATGAATACGCTTAACATTTATGCCATCTTAGCTTTCTTGCCGAGGCAATAAGTGGGTTCAACCTTTTAATGTACGTGTGTAATTGTCTTTTCATGGTAATTTCGTTGATCCCATATCTTCAATCAGCTTTTTGGAAGACTATAGAACCAACTTCTTCGTTATGTAAAGCGTGCTGTTTTTCGTATGTCGATAGGTTTTTCAGAAAGGTTTTTAACAGTAGTCGTGCGTATACGTATAGAAATGATTTCATGCACAAAAAAAGCGCAACGTATTTTAATACGAAAATTAGCTATCCGTTTTAGATGGAGTAGCTTGAAAATGTGCTTAGCTATCCAATTTTTTCTTTTAAATAGTATAGGTTCTCCATCCGTTGAAACAGAAGTGGACGTACTGGTACTTAAACGACGATCGCCAAGCGAGCTGGGAGGAGCGACTCAAACCCGTTTGTACATTCAGCACTGTGGAAGAGTTTTGGGCGTAAGTAATGCATATTTTACCAACTTCTCATTTTTAGGTAAATTTGAATTCTATTTGGTTTTTTTATAGACAGCGTTTACAAAACGGCGCGGTAATTATTTTCAGCCTTTACAATAATATCCGACCTCCATCAGGATTGAATTGTCTTTGTGACTACAATGTTTTCAAGCATAACATTCAACCTATGTGGGAAGTACCAGAGAATTTAAAAGGAGGTCGTTGGCTTATCAATGTCAGTTGTCTTGTAAAACAGCTGTTAATATGACGGAGCAGACTTGAATTATTCATGATTTAGATTGAGAAGGGACGACCAGGTGAGATCATGGATTTAATTTGGCTAGAAATTCTTATTGCAATGATTGGTGAGCAATTTGGAGATGATATGGACCTTATTTGTGGTCTCGTTTGTAATGTGCGTGGTAAAGGGAGCAAGGTTTGTTTATGCGGTTCACTTCTTTTGTTATAATTGTGCAAATTATTTGTTAATTAAGATCAGTATGTGGACAAAAGATTCAAATGCAGAAGAAGGAAATATGAGAATTGGGTAAGTATTGCCGTCTTATAGTAGCTCTTCATTTCCTTAGTTTGATCTATTTTTGGATCTTCCATTTGATGTAGTTGAGTTATTATTTTAGTAGTAGTAGTTTTTTAGTAATGTTGATATCTTCTTTACCTAAGAAAAACGTTTTATCTTTCCAATCCTAATATTCTACAAAAGATCTATACCATTGAGATGAGTGATAAACATCTTGAGACATCTGCCTTCGCAATTGCTATACGGTTGATCATTTTAAGCTTGCATTCTTCAGACTGGTTTTAAAACAGAAGTTATTGGGTGCTGAAGTCCCTTCTGGATGTGCAACACCTCTTTTTGACATGTTAAAATATGAAGATCATGATAGTTGCCAGAAAAAGAGTGGAAGCACTGTGAAGGTTAGCTATTTGTTTTGGTCAGTGTTGAAGTTTCCCTATCATTCGTAAATTTTGAAGGTTTTTTGCTTCTAATATTAGCACTATATCAGTTTGATCCGGTATGAAATAAAAGATTGAACATCATCTTAATGGTAGGCTATCTCTGTAACTGGTAGAAATAAATCGGACATTATTTTGTTTCTCTCTTTATTTGTTTCTCCTACATTCTTTCGTTTTGCTACTCCATTTTGGAAATGATTCGTTTTTATAGTGTTAAAATTCTTTAACACCTGTGAGATTTGGGGGTGTTTTTGATAAAAACAGTATTCCACCAACATTCCATCATTTTTTAGTGAAAGCTAGGGTTTTTTATTCGAGTGGTACTTGACTTATTTAAAAAAACACAAGTAGCAAAAAAGTGTAATGTTGATTTTTGATCTGTCAATTATTTGCAGCATATATAGCAGCAGCGTAAATCGTGCAGAATTATTAATTAGGACCTAAACAGTCAGTCAGTGCTCTACATACCGATTAAAAATTAAATTGCTGAAGTAGAAGTCATTTTTCACTTCTACTTTTGTCTAGACATTGTACATGCTTACTGATGTTTGTAATTAGTTATCTGTGCAGGTTGTACTAGGCATTTCTATACTTCTCTATCAAAATGAAATCCAATGATTTATTATTAAATTTCAGGCAAAATTATCAATATCCGCCGTAAATCAGATGCCGGAGAGGAACTGAACAAATTAATCTATATAGAGATTCTATATTTTATAAGATGAGTACTATAATTGTTAGACATGTGGTGATTTTGTTGATCTTTTTAGTTTGTTTTTTCGCGAAGCTTCAATATTGCTTGCCTTACATTTCCTGAAGCTGTGTCCTGTGTTATTCGAAAGATATAAGCGGGTATAGCTAAAATCGTTCATATGAAACGCTAATAATTTTTCTTTATCTAATTTTTGATATTCATTTCATGCTTGTTTGGGTAATGTTAATCTTAATCTAAAAACTAACTAGTATTTGATAACTTAAAATGAACATTGTATTGTAAGCATTGTTGTTATGTAACATTTGCTTCGAATGAGAAAAGAACGTAGTTGTTCTTATACTCATTATGCAAACAGAATCCTTTATTTTTGCTATAGAGCATCATTGATAGGAATAGAGATGATTATGAATTGCAAAGACCTTAAGAATGGTTAGTTGGTAGAATAGCAGTTTACTATATCTGCAATGTTGATGTCATTATTTGTCGATTTGTAATTTTGCCATGAACACGGATATCTGATCTACCTCAACTAACTATTATTTGTCATCTTCCACAAGAATTCATATGTGTGTGTGTGTGAAAACTGGAAGATATTATAAGAACATGCATCATTGAATTGTTGACTTGTTCATCTTTCAAGTCATCTCAGTTCTGTTTCAATTATGTTAGGTGATTAGCGGGTCTAGTCATAATTTCGTATACGTTAATAAATATATTGGATAGTTTTCATATTGAATTTCTGGAAATAAAGAAAATATGTTTGACTTTCAAGGTTCATGGTTGCTGTTCTACGTCGATAGCTATACGTAGAGAAGATATAAAGCCAGCGTCTCAATGAGGATTTAGAAATTCTCCCCTTTTTTGAAATAAGAGGCGTTGAACAGGCGAAATGGAGCGAGTCATGCGTCCCGCGCGATTCACCACCATCGCTAATTGTAGCCGTATCGATCGCAAAAGAACGATTTGTGCCTAGTCTGTTTACGTTGATTGTATTTGTGTTGTTTACGTCTTCTGTATATCTCATATCTCAGATTACCTCAATTTCCGTCCCGCATTTTGAGGTATTGTAAGAAAAAGTGCTCTCTAGATTCGGAAAGTACTGCAAATAACCGTTACTAGAACTTGTCGTTCAGAACTATTGAGTAGTACCTCTTTTGCAAAAATAGAGATTGTGGTTGTAAAAGAATCGAATGCGATCATTTTGATGGTGTGATAAAAACATAGAGTGTCAAGTAACACACAGGAGGTTACTGACCAATACGGAGGTGGTAATAAGGAGGATCTTATCCTCGATTTATTGAAAATAATTGTGTACTAAATAACGGTTTGATTCGTTATCACTTAACGTGTTTAGAACACACAAGAACACGTTGCTATGATTTGTCACTGAAATACCACGTCATCAAAGTTCAATAATATTGATGTTTATCAGTTTTTCACGTGAGGAGTTTTTTCTCTTATCAACATCAAATCAATAGTTCGATTTGGAGGACACACCGTAGTTCTTTCAAATGAGGATTGTTTACGAAAACTTCATTTTCAAAAGAAGAGATTTGTCGATCTGATATTGGAAGGAGCATTCGATTAAAATCGATTTCACTCCCTCAATAGCTCAATCAGTTGATACTTTATTAATGAGTGATAAATATAATTCTAATAAGTACAATCAACAATATAATCAATACTGTCAACTTGATATGAGTTACGACTAGAAGATACCTTATTGATTTGTTACTACATGAACTCATCAGACACGTTTGTTATAACGAAAGTATTGATGATAGTGATAGAGTAATAATAATAAAATTAACTGGAAAAACTACATTATTAGATGTGGACGATCATCCATGAGCTCAATATAGGCATATAGTGAAAAAAAAAGAGGTAAAATCTTCTTAGAATCTCCGTATTTTCCTCATATGCCGTTTTGTAAACAAAGACCTTGAATCTATCGATCTGTTCAAGTTCCATTTTGAGTGAATTCAAGAGTGATTTTCTTTTGTATAGTAGTCAAAACAAGCATGATCTATATTAGTGATGATCAAAAGTTTCACTAAGCTTTCAATATGACGTCAAATCAAATCAGCTGATTTGTAAGACTGTAATTTGAGCGCGATTGTTGTTTTCATCGTTTTTATCACCGCTCTCTTATTAATCGAATGACACAATGATTTCAAAGGGACTTTTTATGATTGGTATAAATATAAATATATATGTATATATACATATATATCCTCATAATTTTCCTCATAATCTTCCTCATAGCTACTAATGCTGATAAGTTCAACGAAGAATGCTCGTCCATTTCTATGAATCAGGTCTTCCGGAAAATTCTGTCCATTTACAAGGCCAAAATATTCGACACGTGAACACATGTTTATCTGGCACGTGTTCACCTCTCTATTTTTATCACTGAATGTATACATAATGACGTAGCAAATTAACTAAAACAAAGCTGATCACTTTGATCTCCTGTGTAGAACGACAGACTTTCTCATGGCTACTAGTGAAGTTCGTTCACAACAAGAATTCCAACAAGGATGTAATTCTACAGAAGCGTCTAGGAATTTATTGAAAGTGGAGATCAAAACAGGTTTCGACTTTTCCAATAAACCAACCACGTTCTGGGAAGCATTTTTGTTGTTAAGACCATGTTCGAGTAAAGTCCTTCTCTGATAACATCGCAGGTCTTACAAAAGGCCTAATTAGGCTAAGCAAATCACATCGGAACATATTTGGAGGATAAGGTTGGCGTGAAAATATTCGAAATAGGTGCCAAACGAATTAGACGAAAATTTGGATGATCAAAAAGAAGTCGTCGTATTCACATCTCTGCTTGCTCGGAACGAAATCGAGGCCTTCTTGAAACGTATGTTAACTAGAGATGAAAAGTGAGATTACCTACGAAAACATCGCCAAGAAAAAGGATATTGTGGACCCGGTTGACCTAGCCCTTCGACCTCTGAACCAAATTAGACTCTGGATAAGAGGATGTTGTGTATATGGTGAGACATTCGAGGTCCAATACAATAAGCTTTTGAAACCGACCGAAAAGCTCAATTTGGAAAATTATTGTCATCAACCGGACAATCTAAATGTGGCAGTCCAGGAAAATAGGCCGACGATGTTCAACAGGAAGGACATCATATTGCACCATAATGGTGTCAGGCCACATACTTCTATACGAAAGAAGCCACATACAAAAAGACTGCAGAACTAGGCTGAAAAATTCTGCCGAGCCCATCATATTCCCCGAACACCTTTCGACTATCACTTGTTTTTTTTTCTTCAAAAATGAGGTTACCAATTGCCCTCACACTAGCAAGAAGTCATTGGTGATAATAGCTATTGTGTTAGTTAATAGAGTTTCTTAATGATAAGAAAAATTTGTGTAACGTTCTATTCTAAAAACGGACAGAGCTTTCCAGTAGACCTCATTTTTTTATGTTTAACTTCCTCATTACCTCATTACTTAAAGACGCATACGCTTCATGGTGATTGTACTCACTTGCATAATTTTTTTTCTACTTTGTTTTACAAACATTGTGATAACACTATTTTTTGATTTTTCATCGCTTTTTAGACTCTAATAACCAATAAAAATCTGTTATTGTTTCCTCATTTTACACTGACAGTGTTGTGTTTGAGGTTGTAGTTTAAATATACATAATTTGTTTTATGCTTATGACTTTTTATACATTACGAAATTATAATTGCTAACATCACGTCATAAAATCAATACTTTGAGGTAAAAAAGAGTGAAACAGTGAATTTCGTTATTAACATTTATATAGTCTAGCATTTGAGGAACTCAAGGGAAATATGAGGTACTTGTTAAGAAATAATTCGAAAAGTGAATGGTTCAAACAAAAAAGAAGATTTTTGATAGAAAGAAACTGAAGGGAAAGCTGGAGAACTTAAAATTAGATAAAATATTTTTTAATAATTAGAAATTCAGAAGAGCGTAGCGTCGTTAGGAACTGATGCATCGTCATGTGTTATCGGACTTCAATTCGATTCCTCCCGTAAGACGAGTACTTCCATTGCTTTAGGATGGGTAGTAGAGTCATTAACAGTA
>KN716153.1:563896-583790 GCA_000816705.1 Dictyocaulus viviparus | reverse complement strand
TATTATTTAGTCGCATTAAAGCATATTTATTTTATCTGAACAATTTTTTTTTATACTAATATTATACGATTTCATGAAAAATCTGCCCTTCGAAAAAAAAATCTGTTCACGTGATAGTGTAATTGATGCATATCGATTGTAAAAAAAAATACCAACTGTCAATGCTTCTACTTTAAGCACAACCAATCAACTGCATAGAAAATTTCAACAAATGATGGTTTATCATAACAGAAATTTTTTTCCTCCTCGGTAAACATATGACATACTAATAAAAGATCAAAAATCATCCAAAATGATTAAGAAGTTCATATGATGGACAGACAGTTCAAGCTTTTAAGCGACGACTTTATGGATGAATCGCTTTCGTTAACCTCACTTTTTGTCCTCACTTCTAAATTTGCATGTGAAAAAAAAATGATGATAATAATAAATTCATAAAAGAAAACCGATCAAGAATGACAACACTATTCATTATATATAATATCCCTTTGCACTTGGCAGTCATACAGAACATGGACGTAAGCACGATCACGTGAAATTCGCCTGAATCCGAGCTCGGCTCACCTCACACAATTCGTCGTGCTCAAATTTTGCACTAATTGCATAAATTGCACAAATGATTGTCGAACAATTGCTGTCTGTCACGACATAAATCTTACAATTCTTTATTCTTAAGAGATTTTTCCAGAATCAAAAAAAAAAAGAAACAAACAAACAAACAAACAGAATTTTCATAGTTGTTACCTCAGTGAGTGAAAAAATTGTATAATTTTGTTATGATTCATTGTAAATTGTTCATGAGTTTATGGAACTCAGTCTCTTATCAACGTAACTGTTTTTCCGTTATCGTGAGGTTTATGATCATCGCTTTTCGTAACATCTTCTCACCGTCTCTGATAAAACTCAATTTGTCACTCATTCGGAGTCTGCTTTATCGATAAATCAACATGATATTAAATTCGATAATTAAATTAATTACGTCAGAACGTGAATAAATATTAAGTTATTAAAATTCCACTATGTCAGACGCATTAGTGACGACACGACTGAGTGCAAAATGCGGTATTGAGGATCGTTAAAATGTAATAAATGTATTAATATTTAATATTTAATGTGATTCTATTTATCAACTGTATAATTTTTTTTCCATAATATATTTGTCTGCTTGTATAAATAATGCTAACAGAGTGTGAAATAGATATAAAAACGAGGTAGAAAAAAAACCTCCGATATGAACGAGGTGAGATATCAGCGATAGTCTTGTGACTTGTAAAAACTCTTAACGAACAGCATAGCCTACATTACGGAACGTAATTGAACTGTATCGTACAGAACACGAAGGTGTTGTTTATCATGCGACGAAGTGACCAGATTGTTACGAGAAGAGAACTAAACTGAATATTCAGTAATTTTATTTTATTTTGTAACGATATTATATTGTCCACAGTTGTGATGAGATGGCCGCAAAACTCGGAACCTCAGGTGGGACTCGAACCCACACCTAAAGATATCAGGTCTGCCGTGCTGACCCATTACACTACCGAGACCCTTGATCTACGACCACTCAATGCTTCACTTATAGTAAGTGGGTACCATGAGTGATTATTAAAATTCACCGAAATCGTAGATTACAATAGTCGTCACTCATGTTGAGGGATTGGAGACTCGAAGTGTTTTTTTCAATATGTTTAACATTTTTCAAGGCGAGAAAAAAAAAACACTTAACACTCAGCAGGCTTTCATGTGGAAAGCACATGAAATCACTTATAACTAAATATAAACAGATAAACAGATTGTGTGGTATGAAATTTTACTGCTTAAAAATGAATGGAAGAAGAAAAAGAAAATGTGTATAGAAAAAATGCTGAGGTAAATACAACCTCGTTCCTCATATAAGAAATAAAACTAATGTGTTTTATTGATTATCAATGAATTTTTTTTTTCTAAAGAAACGATTGAATATTATTTATCAAATGTTGAAAAGGTTGTAGAAGATTTTTCGAAAAATTTTTATCACAGTATCAAAATAACTCATATTTCACTCATTTCAACGAAACGTTCATAACATGAAATCGATATGACAATTGATCGATTCATCGAAATAACTTTTTACGAAACTGATCAAGTTCGACCAGTTCGATTTTTTGTAAAAATTTGACATCCATCAACGTAGATGACCGATGATTTTTTTTTCCAATGAGGTACATAACTCACAAAACAGAACACAAATTGTTCACATAATGAAACTCCGAGGTATCAGAAATAGGTATTTGACCGCATCGATGATTTGTACCATTGAAAGAAATTTTCTTTTAAAGCTGTTTTTTTTTCATAATTTTCACTTAATGATTTCATTTGTAATATTTTTATATTAGATTATTTCATAATAATTTTATGATATTCAGTTTGCATAACGACGAGATGACAAGGTTTTTGGTTTTCAACGTTTTTTTTTCTTCTCCTTGAAATAATCACAATTTATACATATGAGATGCACGTGACAGTGCTATGTCAAGTTGTGTGGATTTGATGAGTCTAGCAGATGGTGAGGTGAACATGTTGGAGGATCGAGAATATGCTCAATTAGAGGTTGAAGTCTTAGAAATTTCTAGAATAATATTTATTAGAAAATATATTCAGTATCAATGATGACGTGTAGTGGATTTTTGTACAATAACAATTCTATTGAATGATTAGAAAATGAGGATGTATTTGAGGTAAAAATAATTCAATTAAAATGCTTAACACCTTTATAATTTCTATGTCGATAATGTTTCATAAACTGGTAAGGAAGAAGGGTCTGTGATGTCACGTTGTTCTTCACTTCGTCAATCATTCCGATGTCGTTTTGAATCTGTAACAAGTTTTCTACAGCTGAACTTCTTCTACCTTATGATCGTTCTATGATCAATCAAACTCGGTGTGTTCAGAGTTTGAACAGTACAGCTTCTTTAGTTATAAGTTATAGGTGATCTTCCTCAAGATGTGGATTGAGTGAATTTCTTCTTCGTCATTTCTTTTTTTGATGGATACAAATCAAACAAAAAAAAAAACGCCACATTTGTTTTATTCGAACATTTCTTTTGTTCATTAGAATGTTAAGTGCATTGAGTCAAATGCGTTGAGTGCCGAAAATGATCAGCCATTGAATACGAGTGTTTTTTTTCATTCGCTAGAAAAATAGAAAGCAAAAAAAAAATTTGCCTACTTGCATGGATTTTCAATAAACTAAAAACTCATATAAAAAAACTTTTCAATGTAACAAAATTATTTACAAACATCTAAACAATCAGAGATGTTAAAATCTAATAGAATCGTTTCTATTTTTGTTTACAATAAAAGTACAAGTGTTGTTTTTTTTTTCGCATAAATTTCAAATTAGTTTTTTTTTTTCCTCAAATCGTCACTCACATCATCTAATACTTCTTTATCATGTACTATTTAGCAATATTAATTGTTTTGGTATGAAATAAACATATTTAAATAGTTTAACTATATACTTTGTTAAGACAAGACGTAAAAACAGATTTATATGGATATTTTGAGGTAAAAATGAGGTATATTGATGAATTTATAGAACTTAAGCATTGTATTGCATGATTGTAGTTTAGAATTACAAGTAAACTTTAGTCGAACAACTTTTAATTTACCATAAAATCGATATTGACCTATATAGAACTAAAAAAGAAAGCTGTTAGTGTAACTCACTACCTCATTTGTAATACATAACAGATAATACTTGAACTTAGCAAATGTTGTCCTCAATCGACAAATCGATACGAACAGTTATTGATATATAACATGGTTTGAAATCAATTTCACATTTAGACTATTCATTTCATATGTAATCATTTTTATCACTCCTTAACAAAGATGCATTGGATAGAATTACTGTCAGATAATTAACTCAAAAGTCTAGTCAGTAGCATTCGTACTTGTAATGAACATCACTTTTCTTCATTAACCATATAACTAACTCATACCTCATCTCTCTAATTCTAGCCGTATTTGTCCTACATGCTCTATGTGTCATTGTCGGGGCCGATTCACGTGCATAACACATGCGATGAACCAGCGTCGTGGCCGCACCCACCCGCCCGCTATCTTGTCGCTCCGCCTTTTCTCTCCTTCCGCACTCAGTGATGTACAACGTGAACATCAGTACTACAAGCAGTCCGGCTGCAATCAGTTAGTTTTGTTAAGCGTTAGTCGATTTGCTGCAGAAGCGTTGTCGTTGTTACGTTATCTATGGACATTCAATAGAGAAGCGATAATTTTTAAGTCGATGTAGCACATTGATTTGAATAGATGATTAATCAAATAGATTGTGAGTTCTGTGGTTTTACTCAATATTGAGACCTCAGTCCTACTTTAATCAGATCTGTCTGTCATCATCTGTCAAATGACTGTCAAATCAGTAGATGAGATTGACTTGATACACACGTTTAAGTAATAGCTTCTGTTACGTTTAAATACGTATCGATCGTTGTCGTTGAACATCACGTACCTGTTTAGAATGACATTGAATTATAACTTTTTTTTTCTCGTCATCAAAATTTGGAGGGTAATATTACAACTGTAAGGTTTCATATCCGGTTTTTCAGTGAGCGAATTTTTCTGAGTGCACTAGTGGCGTGCTTGTTTATTCAGTTCTATCCAAATGTTGTACTATTGATTTAATGTTTTGTTGTTGTGTTCGGTTGTTTATCGTTGTTTACAGTAATCTCGATGATAATTATCTTTATGGAATAGAATACTAACTATAACAAACCATATACACATTCATAGTAGTTTGATAGATAAGGCACACTAGGCGATTGTTTACTAACAAATAATAACAAATAAATAATAATAAATAACAAATATACTATAAAATTATAATGATGTTGATTATTGATGTTGTTCGACGAGTGAGCAGTTGAACAACTCATTGTGTACATTGTCATTATTAGCACAAAGGCCATTGTCTATGTCAATGACCAAGATGAAGAGTGCAGAATATTAATAAGGTTAGGAGGAAAAAAAAGGTCATCTGAAGTCTTGAAGTCGTTAGACTTCTTCGAATGGCCTTTTTGTTTTTCATGTTCTTAATAGAAAACGAAAAAAAAAGAAGCGTATTCATTCATCATTTATTAACTAATGAACTAATATTTACTGAGTTAAACTATTCAGATTATAACAATCATCGTACCTCATACATTGAGTACTTTTGAACACTCATAGTAAATATATCGATCGATTAGATCATAATGTCAAATAGAACTATACAACTACATTACACAATAACAAACAGATTTTCGACACACTTTCATTGTTATTAACTTGTGCTTTTTTTTTTTTCGTCTTTTCAACTTTACGAGGTTGTTGTTGTCGTCGTTGTTTTTCGTTTCTTTTCATTTCTCATCCGCTATATAACCTTAGCTGTAGGTGAGGAGGTATGAGGGTATGTAGTTTGCGTATGTGTGTTTTTTTATTCTCCTGCTTATCTCTATCGAATCACAATCATTACCAATAAGCTATCCACGAAATGTCCATTATTGATGCGCTCGTACTTTGAGGTCAGAGTTTTTTTTTTTGGTATAATGACGACGTGGTGTACGTGATTTATTTGGGTGGTGATGGTGGGTTGGTCACACATTGTTGTTTGTAGCCAGCCACGTGACACATCCATAAATGTGTTTGCCTCATTGTATTTCGCAATCACCTTCAGTATGAATGCAGTTGAGTGAAAAAAAAAAACGATCGTTTCATTTTTATTCAGTAAAATTCATACCGTCATTCATACATAGTAAGATTTCCAGTGATTACTTAGATCTTACCGAAACAAACAACCACAACTTTGATCTATTGTTTTCATTCTTACCTAAACAACTCGTTGTAAACAACTTGACGATACTTATTGAAGAGTGGTGAATCGTTTTTTTTCTTCTTCTCCTTTTCCTATTCTACCATATTCTATCAAGTAAATAATCGTTGAGGAACAATCAAAAAGCTCTATCGTGTGAACCGATCGAACTTTGTCTCCTTGGCCGCCACGTGTCATACGAGAAACATCTGTGTGTCTGTGTATGCGGTTTGGTTCGGTTCGTTCATTCTTTGGAGTCACACTCTGCCCACTCTAATGACTCAAAAAATGTTTATAAAAGAGTCGTTATCATTATTTCTTGACTCCACTTATTCATATTCCTCACCGTAATCACCTTATTCTGTAGATCTACTAATTTTAAAACTATAATGCTCTACTGTTGTTTATAGAATGAATCATAATAGACGTATTTCCTCTGAATAGCAGTGTAACTCTCTTTGAGGTCAGAGGTACCGAATAATCAGAAATTCATTATGAAATGAATTGAATTGTGCGTGGTTAATGTAATTACTATGAAAATCTATGACGTAGTTTATACCATCAGTTGTTTAGTATAATCATTTGACTGACTCGTATTGTTGTCATCCTCATTTGATACAAACAAACACATCACATATCAACTCAAGAACACATTGTTTTTCTTTTTGACTATTTGAACTCATCTAATTAATCGATATTTCTTACCATTTCTGCAATCGTTAAGTGACAGACAGACAGACGGACAGACAGACATCGTTACCGTAATGATTTCCGATAACAGTTGTCATATAGCTTGAGAAAGAGAAAAAAATTAAACTAAGTCGATATTTTCTTCATTTGCTTACATAACAAAAGCCTTCGTATTGAATATAAGTATAACTTGGTGAGATATGACAGTGTTGGATTGAATTCAATTACTTTTTTTTCTTCCCTCTTTTTCCTCAATGTACGCTTCGAGTTAAATTTCGCGATTTATAGCTTAACTAAGCTACAAATGGTTGATAATAATAACGTTGATCTAATAATCGATCGATCATATCGTATTCACTTACTTCTAAACGTATAACTCTATTAACACTTTTCGTCACGATCGAATTTCTCTCTTTATAAAAAGTATATGTATTGATTTTTATTTCTGAATGTCTAGTTCGATACGTTCGTTTTCAGGATGTCAATTTCGTTCCGTGTTAATCCAGAATATGCTAAAATGAGTGAAATAGTGCCTGGTCTGTTTATTTGTGGTGTAAGCGCATTAACTGGTGATGAAGTAAAGAAAAATAAAATCACCTACATCATCAATGCGACCACTGAAGTACCGAATTTACGCAGCTTAGGAGATATTCAACGTACTAAACTTTGGCTAGAAGACACTCCACAAACCTACATCTATCAACATTTGGAGTTACAAAGTGATCAGGTATACAAAAACTGACTCAGACCTTAAACTAATCTCTATTCTGTGATCGATTTGATTTCACGATCGATCGATTTCGCTAAAACATCGAAACTATGATCTAAATGTGTTTTTTGACTATTTAACTCACTTATAAATATACTATTATCTGTTGTTGCTTACTAAACAATATACGTGAATATTTTGATTTCGTAGAAGTTTTTGTGTACCAGTTCTACGGAATTTGAGTAAATACCGTAACCTTCTTTTAATGATTAAACTAAACTAGCAGATTTTCTTTTTTCCAATGATTTCGTATAAAGTGCTGGATTTTCTCAAGTTTATTGTTTTCGCACGTTTTGATTTGTGTATTCTTTTTAAAATTATTGCATTTTAGATACAAGTAATCATTGCTGATGGTGGACGAGTGCTAGTGCACTGTGTAGCTGGTGTATCACGTTCAGCATCTATTTGCTTAGCGTTTTTAACAAAATACAGGTAGGTAGTATCGAAATGCTATTACTGGGCGATGTTTAAAGGCTTTACATTGTGAGGTTTAAAATCAAGGTCAGTTATATTGCCCCTTTCTAGGTGTCGTTCCCTTCGTGACGCTTATCATTTAATGAAGTCAAGGCGTCCAATGGTTCGTCCAAATCTAGGATTTTGGAGACAACTTATTGCTTTTGAACAGGTTAGTAGTCATACACTCAGAAAAACACCAGTAATTTCATGTATTGAGTAGACACCACTTGTTTTTTTAAGTGGTCTCAATTATGTTTACTAATTGATTTATCTGTCACGAAAATTCAAGTGTTTTGGAGGGGACAGTCAATTTCTACTGAATATGCGTAAATTACTAGAATCGTGACGTGTTAAACGTATCTCTATTCGGTCATTTTCAAAATTTTCAAAGTGAAATTGGTCCATATTTGAGCACAACGATCGTTCACAAATCGTTCGTTCTCAGCGCGTGATTTCTCATAGTGATAAAAACGTGAATGTATTCGCTAGCAGTTGTAGCATGTAGGCATTCATAAAAAACAACTACTACACGCGTAGTCAATCGGAAATCGATTTTCAGAATGTGAAAGAAAATTCGGGTAGTGTTCGCCTTATTCGTGACGAGGCACAACCAGAATGTTTACTGCCAGACGTCTATTTATCAATCGCTATTCAGCCTCACCCTACGGTAGGTAAACATTTGATATTATCTCGAATCAGGGAAAAAAAACTCATTTGCATCGTAGTGTTTGAATCTACAGCAACACTTGATAGTGAATTCTTTATAAATGTTGAGAACCAACAATTCTGTGTGTTCGTGTTTACGACTGAAGTCGCGTCAAAATTAATTAGAAGTGGTGGAAGTGGAGTATTTTAATATTAGCTTCACGACATGTTTTGAATCGCATATTGAAAAAAAATTTATACATAAAAAAGTAGCATGTTTGCTGTTGCGAGAGGTTGGTACTTTCAACGCCAATTCATTCGGCCATAATTTTGCAACAAGTTCGTACTTCAGATAGGAAAGGGTTTTGTTATGAAAAAAAAAAATTGATCCACAACCATCACAGACGAGTATGAGGGATTTCCGCAAGAAGTCACAATAAATTCATATTAACTAAACTCATTTATGCATCATGAATGACTGAAGATTAATGAAGCGATCAAACAATTTTGCATTCTATGCTAGTTTTTTCGTCCGAAAAAAAGTACAAAATATGCCTCGTCTGTTTCAGAGTCCTGATCACGATTGTGAGCGACAAACTGATGAGTCGCGAGATCGACGTAACTCAGGTTTACGTCCGAAATTTCAGCCAGTTCTTGAACCACTTGCTGAAATCACAGAAGCAGTCTGCTAGTTAACATTACCATAGTGTATTTTATCAGAAGTTCGTCAAACAGGTTTCACTTTATTTGTGAAGAACATCATCATTTTACAACACATGGGAAACGTCTCGTCTAAATACGTCGATCAGTAAGTATATTCTAATGGAAAACTTGTGGTGCTGTAACTTTCGTAAGCAAGCACGATATCATTCTACATATTGATGGAGATTTTAAGAATGAAAATCGTTATCTGAACAAGTAAAACATCATCAGTAGGACATGAAAACACGGTAATTATGTTGTATTTGGTGTATATGTTTATATTTGTCACATTTCAGTAGTTTTTTGAACATTTTGTGACGTTCGTTTTCACCTTAGTGTGTTTTTTTTTCACTGTTTTTCCTCATGGTATTCATAATACACAATTACATCTAGCATACGGTCAGTTACGGGTTATCTGCCTTCTGTGCAGCGATTATCATTAGTCATCAAAAATCATCTGAATAAATTTCCCTCGTAACAACAGTTTTCCAAACACCATCTGAGGAACGTACAATTTTCTCCGCTAGTACTCTAACTTTGGAAATGAGTTTCGTTTTTTTTATTTATTTGTTCGTGGTTAATTTTCTTCCTCATAAGCTGTTTGAGTGATGAACCTCTCTCTCTCTTTGTATATTGTATTTGTCGTTGTCGTTATTCATACAGTTTATGTTGTATCATCCGCTTTTAATTGTTAATATCTCTTCTAATCAATTGCAATGTTTTGTAAATAGTTGTTGATAAATTGTTTGAATTCTGTCTATATTCGTTTCGTATAATTCGAATCATTACTAATTATTTAATGAATATTTGAAATTCTGGAACATGAAAGGAGAAGAGGCAACGATATTCTTAGTTGAATACGATGAGTCATATTCACCTCGTCGACAATTAAGCATTCGTTGTTAATTTCGCTGTCAATCAATAATGTAAAAAAAAGTCAGATCACAAATCATTCGATAATGAAAGCTGCTCATAAGTATTCATTTATTCCATTTCATACCGATTAATATGCGTATATCAATGAGATCACATAGATCAAAACATAATGCAATACTGTTGTAATCCTTCAGAAATCCTCTTGAGTTCGTTCTTGAATAGTAAAATTGTGAGTAACGAGAAGAGAGAAATGAGTCAACTCATTCATCACTCACATTGAAATAGGTTATAGATATTCGCTATTACTATGGTTTGAGTATCACTTTATTTCTGCCTTTGTATTTCTGGATGAAGAAAAAAGAACTCATCATTAATAACTGAGGGTAATGTTTGAGTATAATCGAGGGTAACGTTTGAGTTCGACTCAAGAGGTTTTTTTCGTAATGTGAATGTTTCTCGATGAAGAAATGAACGAAAAAAAAATTGAAAATTACATTATCGGAAAATTTTTTTTATTACCGTTTATTCACTTAGAATTGGCGCAAAAAAAAGTCGAGTCAAAAAAAAAGTGCATTAGCGATTCTCCGCCTATACGTTTTTTTTTTTTCTTTTTTTGCAAATGCGAATAAGAAAAAAACGATGAGAATTTCGGATGAGATTTGCATAAAAATGATGCTTTTGCTAGAAATCCTAATATTCTAGAAGGAGAAAAAAATCCAAGAGCAGTTACGAATCGCTTCTGATGTGACGACATCTGATTGAACGACGGACAACGAATGAAATTCTTCAGAGAAAATAATTGCGATGAGTTTGCTGAGAGAACGGAATCTATCTAAAGCGTCAACAACAAATAAGCCTCATTCCCTCACTCTAAGACTCTTCGATGTGCTGTAAACATTTCTCTATTAGTTCGGCAACTATCCAAACAGCTATATTTTCTTCGTTATCATCTCAGTCGAAAATTAAACAATTCGAAATAGAAGTCTTATCAAAATAATGCGATAATGATCTTCATGTATGTTATCGATTAAGCCGAGTTGAGGATTACAAACGACGATGAGGTTGTGAGGTGAAAAAAAAAAGCCATGAAGATGCATAACAACCAGAATATGTAGATGATGTTTTTCATTCAATGAATTAATCACATATTTTCGGTTTACTTTCGATTTTGTTTATTTGTTTATTTGCCTCCTTCTTTTCTAGCTTAACATTATGCACTTTTATGATTTTTCAGTAGTCGAGTTGTTGTTGTTTTTCGGTGATAATTGATTGAATTGAACTATCTAAAGCCGTTATATATTCATTCCTTTTTTGTTTCTCAAATACTGAGGTATTAGGAGGACAACAAAGACGGCATAACGAGCTAAAACAAGTGAGGTAATTGCTAAAAGCATTTTTTTTTTGTTTCAAAATGTTACTAAAGAAAATTCGTACTAATTCGTCTATGTTTTGGTTTTTAATAGTTAGAAATGAGGGAAAAAACAATCGACTCTATAAAATCATCCTCAAAAGCCTCAAATATATTGTATACGTCATTCAATTGTGATAACATATGAGTTACAATGTCCGAATGATTTCATGTAACTTTTCTTTTAGTGTATTCTGTGCATTTATAGATAAGCATCAAAGAACATTATTCATGATGACGTCACTTAATTGATTTTCGAAGAATTTCAGCTTAACGACATTTCAACGTCTCTATCGCATATCACTATGATATCATATGAATATCGATCGAAATTGATTTTTATACGAAAGAAAAAAGCATAGCATTTTGTAGGGGAGAAAAAAAAACGGATAAGTACAGTTATGAAAAATTCGACATCATAATGTGTTCGTAGATGTTCATTGATCACAATTGAACTCTTCAAAAACCTGTTTGACTCGTTGTAGAATATCAACAGTATTACGAAAAAGTAACTCGAAGTGACTTAATACTCCCTCCTCATTTCTTTCATAGAGGTCATATTATTAACAATCTTGTTTTTATATATAATAACTGGTTAAGAAAAAGTTGTAATAAGTAGCTTCAAAACAACAAAGCTTTTTACTGATTATTTAAGTGATGTTTGAACAAAATAACCTCATTTTCATAAACTCAATAACCTCATATCGTCGTTGATTTATTCATTCTTGAATATTTAATATTGAAACGTATTTGTTATTCATATTGTTTGTTTGATAATCGTCGACGATGTTCTTTGATGTTTTAATTTTTATTCGTTAACGAATTAAGCATTAAGCATTAAATAAGTGAATTTTGAATTAATTAAAACGAATGAGGAACTAGTAACAACTGGTTTTTTTTTCTTCTCCTCTGTCCTCATCTTCATATTAAAATGTATCGGATGAAAAGTAGGGAAAGAAAAAAACAAACTTATTTTGTTGTTATGAAGAATCCGTAGCGTCGTTGTTGAAAGTATCTACCTGATGTCAACGTACAACTACAACTACAACTCACTGTTGAGAACCACGTCCTCAATTGTTTTCCCTCCAAGAATAATCATATGAAATACTATGTCTTACGAAAGCTTAAGACATCAAAGTAAGCTCAGATTGATGAAAGACGATGTCCTCATTAAATGTTGAGGGAATATTTGTATTAAAATCTATCAAGACTCAAGGTCTTTCTTATTCATGATTTTTTCTATTCCATCTCGTCTGTGATATTTACCTCCTATTGACATTCACTACCTCAACGAATCGTTGTTATGCTAAATCGTTCACATAGGGCCGCTCTAATTTCGATTTCGTTAAGTGTTTTGATGTTTGAGCAGAGAAAAAAAAAACAATTTTTTTTCTTTTGACTCTGAATGCTCCTCCTCGGCGCTCTATTGACTGTTCGATCCAGAAGCCGTTTCTAAGTCATCGCCTCGACCTAAACATTTGCCAGCTTTTGTCATTCGAGGGAAGAGTTGTTGTTGGTTCCGCGATTAGATTTCTCTCAAAACAACGACGATTCCTTTCATGTTACATTTCAGTTGAACATTTTATTCAACGATGAGGGTATTTGACTCTGACGGGAAAAAAAAATTAGCATTGTTCCCTCTTTATATCATGTGAACTGACAAATAATTGTACGTGAAACTTCCTCACTCGATAATTAAGCTGGAGTCAAATCAAATCTGATTGTTCATTACACATTTTTGTTAAGTTGTATTTGTATTGTATTATAGAAGGCTTCAAAGTGTTACAAATAGAAAAAATATCATTTAAGTGCCATCTGTGCCATGCAAATGAACAACGTAATCGAAAATGTCACACCGAAACTTTTCATAGTTAAAGAAAAAAAAACTACATTCTACTTTATTTCAAAAATTTAATCTTTGATCTTCAATTTCATATACATTATAGAACTTTCTGGAGCGATTGAACTCCTCGAGCTGTGAGTGTTAGGTGCTCTTTGATGTTCAGCGATAGGCCAACATTTTTCAAACTAAACGACTTGACATTTCCAGTTTCACATAAAGCCTATGGCTAGAAGTAAATCGCTATCAAGATCTACAATTCTGCTATTGAAGAATGAACTCACAAGAAAACAACATCGTTTTGATCGAGGAGGTTCGACGAATCGAAAACACACTTAAACAGGGCTTACTCATAACTCCAGAGGGCATCGCTTGTTCAACTAGAGGAATTCCTCAATGGATGCTGATGGATGCCCGTTCAAAGCGGGAAATATGTTCATATAAGAAATTAAAATAAGTAATATCATTAAGGGATAGTGTATTTGATTGAATCATATAAAATTTCTCATATGAATCGTTTAATAGAATTTCTATTTGGTTTAAATATATGATGTTTGTAGACGTGTAGATGATGGTTCGAATCCTGCCTGAGGTTATAAGTTTTGCTATTAATTGAGGGTCAGAGCACAAACGATTTGACTGATCAGTACTGCAGTAGTGTATTTGCTGGAACCATCAACGTCTGCGCTCGTCAATATGATCGTAATAATTTCCAGACAATTTTGTCACAAAAAAAAACGTTTGGATTACGGTAGTTCACGGTAGTTCACGTGCAACAAAAGAAACGTTCAGTTCTCTGAAAAATCCTCTACGTTTTGACTTGGAAGACAAAGTGATTTCATGGCAATACTTATTATGGAGGGTCTGGAGGTTCTGTATAAGTCAGTGGACACAATCGTGGAGGTGTCACAGTGACACGCATACGCTAATCGGTTTGCAGCCAGGTGCACCAGGCCCACCATCCCTCCTAGGCCAGTAAATTGGTGCTAGAGGAATCTGGATAAAATAGCTAGCACTTGCTTGGTGAAGAGTTGTCAAGACAAGTCATTGTATAGATGAGGCTCGCATTCAACTACCTCCACGATATCGCATTGAACACGATTGGGTAGGCCCATCCCGCCACGAGGGATCGATCAAAGCGAAAGCTTACCTTATCTTACTTTCTTTGTGAGGTCTTGATAGGATTCTGAAATAAAGCGCATCATCGCTGTGCATTTGAAAGTCAACACAATGATTCTGAAAAGTGAAAGTCGATCATTTCATGAGGAGTTCTTTCCTCAAATTCCTCTCAATCAACCGCAATTAGTTAAAATCATACGAGTTTTTTTACTAGTAATGTTGTTTTTTTTTTCGTAGTGTTCAATAGAGATTAAGAAATAATTGCTGAACAGAAAAAAAAAAACACCTGAATAATGTAAAGCAATAAATGAACGACGAGTTATTTCTGCAGAGGAAAAAAATTAACAAGGAGAACGTTTCTAATAAATTAAATGAACAGACATCGTGAGAGACATCAATCATTAGTAGGAGGGAAAAAAACGGCTTGCAAAATAGACGTCAGTAAAGTGAAGCGAGAGAGAAAAAAAAATTAAAGAGGAAGTACGAAAAAAAAAAACCTCTGCAATATATTGAAGGTACCGTTGATATGGTGGGAGGAGGATTGAGTGATAACGAAAAGAAAAAGAACTAGTTTATCAAATTTCTCATCAATACAGACCACATCGATCAATATTGTATCATCTACATAACGAGGATCTATCGATGAGTTCTAAGCTTCTGATAGACGCTTGATAATCTAGAAACAAACGAAGCACTGTATTTTTTCGAGCTTCTATCACATTATCAAACAAAATATCAGCTCCAAATCATCAACAAGAAACGTACTGTTGTAGGAAGTCTGAAGAACGAGAACGAACAGAATCCTCATGAAGACGTAGATGAACTGTGGAGAAGACGACGACAATTCAGAGCGAACATCACCTGTCTATAGGAAAAAAAAGCAAAAAAGAACTCACTATTTAAATAAATCAATAGAACTTCAGAAGAAATAATGAAATTGAAAGGAATAGAAAAAAAAAATTATCGAAGAAAAAACTCGCGCTTGACTACGGCTAATTGGTGAGGAATTTTTTTTTTCCTATTAATGAATGTTAGTACTTTGTAATATTTTTAGATATTAATAATTACTATCTACACTTTCTAAAGTGTCAGAAATCAAAAATGAGGAAGATTTCCTCAAACACATGATGAGGATATAAGTTCTTATGCACTTATGTACTTATTATTATAAGAAGCCTAGAAGATTCCTCACTAATGAAGTCACATAATAAATCATAACAAAAATATGCTGTACTGGAAAAAAAAAGCAATCAACTTTAATGTATATGGAGTGTGAGAAAGTCGATGAGGTTTTACCTCGATATTTTGTGAGTGAAAAAAAGTTTCAGCGTTTGAAAATTTCTATTTTAAAGTGATAAAAATATTTTAAATAGTGGCACTGAATGCTTAATATATGTGATACGTGAGAAAATCACCTTCAGCTTTCCTCACAGTTATAGGAAAAATATCGATACGATCCTTCCTGTCTAGAGTGATTTGAGGTAATCACTCTTCATTAATTTACTACTGTTTATCTTCTGCAAATTTCTCTGATATCAATTTCCCGAGCCCGGTCGGATGTCGGGCCTGGTTGGCCTGGAGAGCTGCAGCGAACGGTTTCGGGCCTGCATGTCACTGTTGTTCGCTCCTCTACGCCACTGCGCTTTCCTAATTCGATTTGTTAATCGATAAAATTAGAAGAGGGATTTTCATGAACGATTTTGACTTGAAAATCAATCGATGAATTGAGTCACATACGAATAGCAGTTAATGAAATGAGTCATGTGTTTATTAAATTACTCAAATTTGCATTAATCAACCCATAATTTTGTATTCGATTTGTTATTTTTCGTTTGTTTTTTTTGCTCCTCTTGTTAAACATTGTACAGTAAACAAATGTAAACAAACAACAACTTTAAAAAACGATCAATTTGTTTTTCACAGATGCTTTTCCTTATCACCAATGAATGTTGTTATGCTAATAAATTTTATGACTCTTTTTACTATCGATTTCATACACAAATAAAAATTACCCTCAAGTAATGAAAACATGTTTATCTCCTCCTCCGTGCCTCATGTTCTCGGTGTATCAATCACATTAGTGGACAAATTTATTCAAATTTAATATTAATCTCTACATATTCATAGAAATTTTTATAGAACAATTACTGCATAACGGTTAGTTGACAGATTACAGTAATCTGTATAAAAAATACTTTATATTCATTTAAATAATCAAAGATATCTATAATATGACCTCTAACATAAAGCTTATACTTAGATTCTTATCGCGTATTCAAATCAATCGAACCTCATAACCTCATTTCAGTATGCAAAGACAAATCGAAATGTTTAAACTAGTAAGCTTTAGACTAGAATGTATGTTAATAGATATAATCATTAAAATATAACAAAGAATCGATTTCGGTGTAGTTTCGTTGTAGATCAAAGAATGTGTATTTGAATTGCACTATGAGGTGATAGTATTCACCTCACGTATAACATTTACGATGTTTGTTTCATTTCTATGATAATGATGAGGATGATGATGATGTTGGTAGAACTCATTGAGCGAGCTTGCAACGGCGTCAGGTTGTTCTGTTTGCCGAATCCGAGCCACAACAATAAACACAGCGAGCATTTCACGTGAAACGCACGCCACATTCATATTATGTGCCACGGGTGCGATTTCGAAGGATGTTTGCATTGGTGATGGTGGTGTTGTTGATGATGTTGCTAAGAGGGATTGACGTTTTCTTCACACTTTTTGTTCGCCTCAATTTTTTTTCCTCATTGATTTGATCGATAATTTTACATAAGACGGTGTACTAAACGATATATTAATAAAAATCAAAATCAAATTTTATAACTCATTTAACTCTTTTCTACATAAAATAATGTTGTTTATAAATATAGAAAGCTAGAAAGAAAAAAAACTTAAACTAATATCGTGAGGTTAAATAAATACATGAGTTAAACTTTACTCCTCATGATGCTCTCTGAGTCGTCATGGATACAGGTAAAATATTAAGCCCGTCATGATGAGGTACAATATCTAAATCGCCTGGAAGTGCAATCATCTCTAATTTTCCACTAACTTCAACACTACCAATTTTGACTCATGTAGGTTATTTGTCAACATTGAGAACGTACATTTTCATAGCCGATCATCAGACACGATTTTCTATGAGGTAAACTTTTGTGGCCATTTATTTAAAATAAGTATAATGCCAATATTTATTGTATATTAAAAAAAAACAACCAATCGATTTTTCCCATAATTTCGCTATTATGTTTTCGTTCATAGATGAGTTAAGTTATTCATAGTTGAGTTTCAGAGTTAATGAACTGAGTTAAGCTCCTCATAGTTGAGTTTCAGAGTTAGTGAACTGAGTTAAGTTGTATAGTTGAGTTTCAGAGTTCGTAAACATTTTCATATTTTATTTTTTCTATTAGGAAATCTGTTAGACAAGGAGGTTTCATATCACCACGTTGTTGGTATTATTGATTTTTGCTACAATATTTACAGAAAAAAAAATCTATAGCCACTAGACGAGTAAACACTTCACGAGAGATCAAAAATTAATCAATCAAAACGCATATGATTTGCATAAGTTCGTTTGGAACGAATGAACTATGCACCGAAATTCATAATTTCATTCATGAGAAACGCTAAAAAAGTTGCAACAGTTCACGATGACGTCATTGAGTTTTTCATGCTTATATTCCATGCGAACCTCATTAATTTATTGTCAATTCAATGAATATTAATGATGAATAGTTTTTACTCAATTTATATTATCAAAAATATGAACGTACTAATAGTTTAATAATTAGTGATAAAATTTATTAACTAGAAATTTTGGACGGTGGTACGGTATGAACGCGTAGTGACGTCATCGTTTGTATGAAAACGTACTGACGATGAACATGCAATGTTTCAGTTAACAGAAGAAGAACATCATACGTTTTGCACATGATTTATTACACTTGAGATTCTAATCGGTCTTGAATCTACAATCTTCAATGAGGTGGAAGATGATAGTCGATCGCCAGGTGTCCTCGTCGATGAGTAAGAGAGTTACGATCTCTGCAAACACAGAGTGATTTGTCAACAAAGCGTTAAGATGGGACCAATTTGAAAAGGGGTCAGTGATATCAAACGAGTGCGTTGCCCTCTGGTAGAACGAGTACTGCTCGTTACAGATGTTTTCAAGAAAATCTTTTCCTTCTGAAGTATTCAGTTGAAAAAAACTCGTATTCTAATGGAATCAAAATTTAATAGTTTCGACTATCTAGAGAACATTTCAATTAGCTAACTAGTAAATATTAACGTTCGGAGGGAAACAATGAGAGAGTCAAGTCATTAGAGGAGTTAATAGGAGGCAATTGAAATCAATAGGAGTCACTACAAAGTCAATAAATTTGTTTTTATTTTCCGTCTATGGATATGAACTCGTTTTATTTACTTACGGCAAATCGTTGTGTTTTGTGTAAGACGAGAACAAAAATATTATTGATATTTTTTGCTTGGCAAATATTCGAATTTTCTCGTTATGATATACGCTGTGTATTCTTGACATTTGAAGGGACATAGTAAGGTATCGATTTATCGATTTTCACAAATAAGACTTGATATCGATTAGTTTATCTGTCATTTGTATTAAGCTGATTCCATTAAGAGCTCAAGATTAAATCAGTTATTTAGTTTTCTTGTTAACCTCGTTGATGCTCTAAGTTAAACGTCAATAAATGAGGTAGTTTGAAATTCTCTTCCTCATTGATCAGCTGATTTTCATCCGAATTCGATTTGAAGCTGACTACTCTTGTATCCCTTCTATCCAGTGAGTATCGAAAACATGAGGTTGCATAGCGTAGTGATTATGAGGTTTTGTAGAGCCACGCGACCGCATAGATCATTTGAATTGCCTTCGAAACCATGATATCCTGATTTTAGGACTTTCCGGACCATGAGAATCATTCAAAAGATTAACATAAAGTGTTAAGGTTTGCCGTGAGTCTCTATGAGTCAGTTTGGAGGTCGCATTTACTTTCAATCATCTTCAGCATACTTAATTTAATCAAATACACGTTTCCTACATGGAATTGTACTTGATACAGGCACTCTGCTCATTCCTTATCATAGTTTGCCTCTAGCAATTCTAGCAACTTGCTTCTCCATTCACCACCAAACATGAACCACCACTCGATATAGTGATAATAACTCATCACTTATCACTCATAAAACTGATTTGATCATTCTAGCAATCCATCTAGACTTATTGTTGACTTCTTTACTTCTTCTTCTGTTTAAATTCTTCATCCAATCACTCCTCACTTACTCTCAGGAAAACATCGAACCGGAGCCAACATATTGCTTAAAACAGCAAGGCTTTAGGATTTAAATATGCTCTTCCCTCAACAAAAGGGGTATTCTTTAATATTTGGTAATTGAGTGAAAAGCTATTCTGTAATTTGTTGAATGTTTTGTGTTGAAATCTTAGTTGAGCTGATCTTAAAAATAACTCAATTGTACTGCTGTTCAGATTTTCTGACTGCTGTTCA
>KN716153.1:548057-563796 GCA_000816705.1 Dictyocaulus viviparus | reverse complement strand
ACATGAGGTTGCATAGCGTAGTGATTATGAGGTTTTGTAGAGTCACGCCACCGCATAGATCATTTGAATTGCCTTCGATCAAACCATGATATCCTTATTTTAGAACTTTCCAGACCACAAGAATCATTCAAAAGATTAACATAAAGTGTTAAGGTTTGCCGTGAGTCTCTATGAGTCAGTTTGGAGGTCGCATTTACTTTCAATCATCTTCAGCATACTTAATTTAATCAAATACACGTTTCCTACATGGAATTGTACTTGATATAAACACTCTGCTCATTCCTTATCATAGTTTGCCTCTAGCAATACCAACTTGCCTCTCCATTCACCACCAAACATGAACCACCACTCGATATAGTGATAATAACTCATCACTTATCACTCATAAAACTGATTTGATCATTCTAGCAATCCATCTAGACTTATTGTTGACTTCTTTACTTCTTCTTCTGTTTAAATTCTTCATCCAATCACCCCTCACTTGCCCTCAGGAAAACATCGAACCGGAGCCAACATATTGCTTAAAACAGCAAGGCTTTAGGATTTAAATATGCTCTTCCCTCAACAAAAGGGGTATTCTTTAATATTTGGTAATTGAGTGAAAAGCTATTCTGTAATTTGTTGAATGTTTTGTGTTGAAATCTTAGTTGAGCTGATCTTAAAAATAACTCAATTGTACTGCTGTTCAGATTTTCTGACCAAGTACTGAATGAGTTGTTCTTCTATTTACAACGTTCAGGTGAAAATTGATATGTAATATCAACGAGTACTGAAAACATATCCATTGAAAATGAGGTAAGCATTGAATGATCATAGAGCAAGGTAATACGATCGGCAGCACACCAAATCGAACATCTGCAAGATGCTCTTCGACAGCCGCTGAGGCTCCTGTTTTTGTTATTCGTTCATCATCGTGGAGATGTATTTTACAGAATTATCAAGCTGTTGTGGTGGTCCACGATTTCATTAGTGCAGTTTGACTTAGTCCGTTTATTTACTAACTCATAACTCAATATCTGTGATCGGAATTCAGTGTGAAATTCATAAGACTGAAAACTTATCAGTACAAGGAGCCTGTGATGAACATCTGAGAACCGGTTTTGAGGTGAGAAGGACTCACATACCTTCATATGAAAGCACATGACTCTTCACTCATTGTTATGTATAAGGCACTTCAATGCTTTTTCTTAGCTTCGATATCGTTGATTCCATAAAACTATAAAATCCTGTTGTTTCGTAAGCGAAGCAAATTTACTAGGAAAATTTATGCTTTAGAAAATATCGATCGAAAATAATTGCTAGCCGGTTTATTTGAGGTTAAATTAGGAGCTATAGAAAGATAAGAGAAATTAATTTTAATTGAATCGAATTAGTTTAAATTAGAAAGTAAATAGAAAAGCATATAATAGATCTGATAGATAAGCAAAAGCATCTTGCCATTTTGGAAAATTTCGAACCTCAGGCGGAACCTCCATCATCTGAGGTTCTAAATTTTACAACAGACTCAGCATCACTGCTTATAGATGAAAGTTTGTTGTGATTTTGAACTGAAATCTGATCTCTGATCTTTATATTAATTTTCTACCTCGACATAAAGCCGTCACATAAAAAGCCGTTAACGACACCGATTAGAGTAGAATGATAAGTCGATAATGCATGTTAATTAATCTCGTATAAGATTACGTTTTTCTTTATGCTTATTAAAATTTTTGAGGGTAATCGAAGCGTTTTCTCAGCTTCTCGTAGATTTTTAGCTTAACGTACTTCCTCAAATGAGGTTAACAAAGTACAATGCCATCAACCTGTAAACAACATTCAATTACTCAGCCTTTTGATCATTTCCTAAACCACATCAGTAAGTTTTGTAGTGGTGAAGAGTTTGAGCTTATTATTTGTAAGCTTATTTGCATATTAGCTGAACTCAATGAGGATCAGTACGTGACTTAATTACATGGACAATCAAGTTTGTATGTAAGTAAGAATATTCTATGAAAATACATTTAAGCATACTGCTTTTTCAAAATTTTCCTATATTCGACTAGAATGGACATCTGAGTTATGATGAGTTCAGAAAAGAAAAGCCGAAAACAGATCCTGAATAAAAAAAAAGCCGAGGAATGATGAGATTAAAAGTGACATCAATGTTGACATCATTTTTGCACAATTCACGTCATTGATTGAAACCTTATGCTTTCCAATGAAAACAACTGTTCCTCAATAATCCTATTCTGTTTAGAGGTATACGATCTGAGTCTGTCATGAAGTTGTGATAAATATAAACAATGACTTTGTGTTGATCAGTCTTCTATGTGATACGGCTTGATTGGTCTGGGTGCGGACATGAACCTGTGAACACTGTCTCTGCATCAAAGCGGCAATTCCTACCACTCACCTATGAGACCTTTGAATATAGTTTGAAGACGGTTATTATTTTCAACAACTACTCAGATCTAAAAAATTAGCTTAATCATTTGTCATTGTTCGCTATCTGCTCAACGAGCAACTTGACAATTTTCTTCGAGCAGTAAACTTATAACGATATAGCCCTATGGGAAAACTTCGATCTCGTCATACTTCACCAAGATGATAAAAAAAAAGTTTTGAGGATTAGTCGAAAGAGTCTTCTAATAGTAAACAAGACTCTGCTTAGAAAATATCATTATGAATTTGCTTCGGATTCGAAAAAATAGCTTAAAAAGTGTAGTTTCAGCTTTATTAATGAGACAGTTGATCTTCTAGGAATAGTGATTAGAATAACAGAAAACTCTAACTGTCCATATTTTAGGCCGTTGAAATGATGTTTGATTGTAAGATAAGATATAATAAGCTTTGGCAATGATCAATCCCCTGAGGCGAGATGTGCCTACTCCTCCGCGTACAACGTAATATCATGGAGATGGTTGAATGTGAGCCTGGTCTATACAGTGACTTGAGTAGACTACTCTTCACCACGTCAGTGCTAGTTTTCTTGTCGAGATTTCCGTGGTACCGATTTACTGACTTCGGATAGACCAGAGGGACGGTGGGAGGGTTTGGCAAGCCTAGAAACGGCCACAAACTGATTTGAACCTGCGTGTCATTGTGACACCTCCATCACTGTGTCACTGCTGGTTCGAGTAAAACAGTTTACATGAAGATCTATGCACCACCAAAAAATTCTGAATGCCTAATAACTCAGTAATGACGTGTTTATTTGAGGCTTCAAATCCCTTATATAAGAGAAATTCTTCACAAAAGCTGTTTGAAGCAAATAATATCGTGCTGTCTTTTTTCTAACCGGAGAAATGGAAAGAGTGATTCTTATCGAATTGGTGTTCAACTAGAAGTCATAGTAAAGAGTTCGTTACTACTTATCTGATACTTTAGGAAAAACAGTGATCTACTGAATGTATAGGATTTTTTTTAAACCTCCGTATGAAGGATAATAACGTTATTTGACTCAAAAGTACCAGGGAAACAGAAACGGTACTGTCATAGATATAATTGATCTCGATATGTCCTGTCGACGTTTCAGCAGTACCTCTACTAGACTAATTTTATTGCATTTCATAACATTGTATTAAAACATAATGAGAAAATTTAACAAAAGATCAATACAAGTCAAAATGGCTCTGGAGGAGGTCATTATGTCGTCATGGCAACCAAACGAGACTAATAACCTCAACGCGTTGGTTTAGTCAGCATGAACAAAAAGAATTTCAATAAACTCAGCAACTCTTAGTCTTCAAACACATTAGCTTTTACTCTTTTATGTTCATTGTACTGAGGTCGCACATTTACTCATTTCAGTTTTTCCTTATAGTTTTGCACTCAGAATTAATTTGTTTTTAAGAAATTTATATCCATTGTATTCTAGCCCGACTATTTCGAACGGTTCACTATAAGTGATGGAAGAAGACGATAAAGAAAAACAAGAAAAAGAATCGCTAGATGGACCTGGAAAACTTTACGAGCCTTATATCAAAAATGAGGATCTCGTCGATAAATTGAAGCTTCTAAATTATGAGGAAGGATTTCTAAGATGAATGTGGCATACAAATCAATACAAAGGTTCGTTCATTAAGACTCCGTAGAGTGAAATAATTACCTCAATTTCTCTTAACCATGACACAGGCTTTAACAGATGATTCTCGTGTTGATGACTAACTCAGATACTGAGGTATTGGCCAAATATTCAATTAATTTTAAGCTTAATCATTAACACGTATTGGTATACATCCTGCTTACACGAGGCTTTAATCACTTTGTCTTCATGACTGACATTAACGTTCAGACGTTTATTTCTCGTTTTTTCCTCCTTCTCCTACTCCGCTCTATACGATGGTTCTCTGTGGTATTTTATGTTAAGTGCTTTTATCTGTATTTTTCTAATCGTCTCATTCATTTGAATGATGTTCTGCTTGATTCATAGCGAAGAGAAGTCAGCAGAAACTCAAAATCAATCGATGAGGAAGCTGAGAAGTGGACCTCCGTCTCGAACGGCTCTCTTAAAAACGCAAAGTGAAAACATTTCTTATAAAATAAGAACGTGTAACGTTTTAAGGGAAAGCAAATTTTCCTTCAATTTTTCGCAATCATAAAATCATATTCGCCCTTCTCTGTCACCTCAATTTTTTTTCGGTTAGTATTATATTTTCGTTGAGCTTACATTCTTTTCAGAGACTCTTTGACATTGGGGTATAGAAGTCATTCAGAACTGCACAGTACTATAGTACTATTAGAAGTAGTTACTATTGATAGTACTAGAAGTATTGTTATTAATATTTTTAATTTTTGTTTTTATTATTGTTGTAGGGGCGCAGTGGCTCAGTGGTGGAGGTGCCGTAGTGACACGCCGGCCGATTCAGTTCGTGGCCGCCCCCCACCCAGGCCTACCAATCCCGCCATCCCTCCGGGGTCGATAAATTGGTACCAAAAGAGTCTGGGTAAGATAACTGGCACTGACTTGGTGAAGAGTGGTCAACTTGTATAGACCAGGCACGCATTCAACTCCCTCCACGATATGACGTTGAACACGAATGCGTAGGCGTAACCCGTCATAAGGACTTGATCAACGACAAAGCTTATCTGATTTTATCTTTTGAATGAACTCTATTTTTACCTCATCCGAAGAGGAAAGCTGCAGCTATCTTGTTGACAGCATTATTTTATCATCAATAATATTGACAGTTACACTTCGAGTTTTGAGATGAGGTTAATTTCTAAAGCTATTATTTGTATTGATGTTGAAGCTTCTGATTTAAGTGACTTATGTTACTATCGTATTATGAGGAAAAAATACTTTAGGCATTATTTCGTAAATTCGACGAATGTTGGCGAACAATTTTTCATGTTTACTTCATTAGCTGCATGGTTGATTAGAATGGCTGGTGAGGAGAACTACGAAATGCCACAAGAGGTATTACGGTATATCACTCACTTTGAAATAAAATGTCTGAAATGCAAAAAAGCCTCACTGATGAGGTCATCAGTAGCCATGGGTACACTATCGTTTCACGCTTAAGATTATCATGACCTCAACTTTCTTTTGGTCAATTTTCTACCTCACTATGTAAACATTAAGCGAGGAAAATAGAGAGCCAAATTGCCACCAAATAAACATATGCTTACATGTCGAAAATTGTTGCCATAGAAACGGACAGAACATTCCGGTCGACCTTATACAACGCAAGCTGTATGCTAATTAAAAATGGTAAATTACCATTTCTTAAGAGGACATAGGTGATTAAATCTCTCATGAACTCTTCAGCTTATGAGGTAAATATTGATGTGAGTCAATTAATTGTTTGTTGAGATGCACTCCATTTATCGTGTGATTTTTCAGTCTCACGATCCAAATGCAACAATTGCTAAAATTATGGGACATTTACGAGCAAATGTGAGTTAATCTATACCTCATTTTATCATAGAAATTATCTTTCTTAATAGTTTTTTTTTTCATTTCAATACCTATTTGACTCATATAAAAGAGGCTGCATAACTAATTATGCATTTCATTACATCTGTGTCCTCATATAAACGATAAATTTTTTTTGATCTACAAGAAAACAATTTATGATAGTATATGATATCAGAAAAAATGAAGCTTATTCAATGACAGCATCGAATCATCTGATGTTTTATCACTTCGTGGTTAGTTAGTTGATGTAAATCTGTCGTATATGAGTCTCGTTCTACCTCAATATTTCAAATGAACACATCGCTCAGCACCAGTACGACGTTGTTGTTCTCGTTGTTCTTTCGGATTTGTTGTGTCCGATCTGTTGTGATCTTTGATGTCATAAAACACAACCATTTTCACTGAATACGAAATGAACGTCGATAAGACGATGAAAAATCGTTCGACTATAACCGTCAATGGTTTCGTAGTCGTTGTTTATGTTTACACATCGAATGTTATCGATTCGTGGTATTTCACATAACTCCGGTCCTTTACATTTACTATGTTGTTCACCGTTGTAGAATATTCGATTATAGCATTGTTCAATTAAAGGATAATATGTTGGAAATTCTGGAAGACGTCGATAGACGTTCATCATATTTTGCATATTTGTTAAAAAACTTTGATGTATATCGTATAAATCCTGTTGCGCTATCAACGGTATACCATTCGGATGTTTTAGCAATGGGTCATACGTTGGCCATGGTCCAACAGTCGTATTCGGTACGGTATCGTTTATAAAATTCCAAAATCGTAAATGAAGCGCTGAATTGAGTTCGATCGGTAGAGATACCTAGAGTGAATAGAAAACGATTAGGATTTCTTGACAACTAAAATTATAGAATAGCATTAATTTTTTTTCGATCAATATTTTAAAATGCTACAAAATAAGAAGGATAAAAGGATATTTTTCAAAGGTTACCATAACCACCACAGAAGTAGTTCTGTGCTGTTACATATCTGCACCCAACTAGAGATGGATTCTAGATGTTGTTTTGCTAAAATTTTCTTAACGATTTTAAATTCGGAATAGATTAATTTAAAGGAGGCATAGTAACGCAGTGAGAAAGGTGCTACAGTGACACACGCAGGCCTAAAGAAGTTCGCGGCCGCCCCCAGGCGTACCAAGCCCGTCATCCTTCCACGTGGTCCATAAATCGGTACCAGAGAAATCTGCGTAGATAAATAGCACTGAATTGATGAAGAGTAGTCAACTCAAGTCACTGTATAGATGAGGCTCGTATTCAACTACCTCCACGATATCACGTTGAACACGAATGCGTAGGCGTATCCCACCTCAATGGACTGATCATCGCCAATGCTTACCTTATCTTATCTAATCGACTAGTTCACTGATAATCAGTATTACACAGCTTTAATGAAAATCATCTTAGTTTCGTTAATACTGGTTAGGTAAAAGTGAAAATATATAAAATTTTGTACAAAAAATTTCAAAAAGAGGATTTATGAGGAAAATTTTCACCTGTTCATATCCATCTCGTATACCGTAACTTCGATGAATCCAAACACTATCCAATCTTTCAGGTCGCACAACGATTTTTCCCCATCTTGTTTCACCTCAACACTCTCACTCACTTGATTAAAATATAATTTATGTCGAATCAATAATAAGATTCTCAGAGATAAGTGCCCAAGTTCATTACCTCATTTTGTTCATCCTCAATGCTTTTCATAATGAAAATTTATTGATCTTATTGTCCCGATGCCTTATAAATAATCGTAATAAAGAAATTTTTGTAAGTGTAAGTTATTATTAATACTTCTAAGCTTGTTCTACTAGTATTAAAAGTACTAACATATGAATATATAGGTATAGGATGAAGCTTAGCAATGAATATTGTCAAACGTTTTTCTTTTGAGTCAACATGAAAGAATTTTGAACGATCTAGTGAATAGATGGTAAAAACCTCAAGAGTTATTATTGATCTACAGTCAGAAACCTCGTTAAACGACGTCTCTTCCTCAAAAGTACCAGCTACTTCGTAATGCATGAACTCAAAAACTCAACAAAAAATTTTGTACCTTTAAATTGTACTGATTTTAAGACGTCAGCTGGTGAATAGACGGATGGAATAGTTGCTGTAATCACATAGTTCTATTTATTTACTCAATTCATATTCGTCTTCAGTGATATGAGTCTCGAAGACCCGAACGCTATTAGAACCTCACAAAAAACTCTCGATAACTCACAAGATGTGATCTCTGATTGAGACATATTATAAGCGACTGCGGCAGCAGTAGGATATATGAGAAAAATCTGAAAGAAAAACTGTATGAAAACAAAAGAGTGGTAGAAAAAGCTTCATGTCATATCTTGAATATTTTCAGATAGATATTTGTCAGGTGTACTACTCTACATAACTTCAGATCTACTAAAAAACTACAGTATCTAGCTAATTTCAGGATCCAATCCAGGAGTATCAAATAAGTTTTCTAAAAGAAAAAATATAGTTACGAATCCTCTGTCTTTTTGGAAAAATTAGTACTACTCAATAATAATAATAATAATCTTTGACGTCAATCAATCTCTTGTGGCGAGAAACGCTTTCGCGTTCGTGTTTGACGTGATGTCGTAGAGGTAGTTGAATGCGAGCCTGATCTATACAGTGACTTGAATTCACCACTATCTACCAAGTCAGTGCTAGTCATCTCAACCAGATCACTCTGGTACCAATTTACCTACCCCGGAGGGATGACGGGCTTGGTAGGCCCTAGTGTGCGGCCGCGAATTGATTCGGGCCGGCGTGTCACTGCGGTACCTCCACCACTGAGTCACTGCGCCCCCAGCAGGCTTAAAACAGAAGTAATTCTAAAAGTGTAAGCTTCATTGCGATAAATAATCCTGATAGTTCTACAGTTTGCTTTAATTGTAATACTTAGTAAAGTTGGGACTACTGCTAAGTATTTAGCAGTACTCTGGTCTTTCTCCTTGAATTTTTCAAGAAAGTTTCCTATTTATACCATTGATTGTCTTCGTAAGAGTTGAACTAGTTAGTAAACTAACTGAGGTAAGTCTTTATCACTCATTGAATAGTAATCGTTGCTATTCCAGCGTTTAGTTATCATTGAGGTATCTGATATTTTAAACAAAAAAAAAACACAAGAAAATTGGAAGGCATTTAAGATGAATACCCTTTGAAATTCTTCAAGGTACGTTCGTCCTAAGCGAGGTATGATGATATCGTCCGTATCGGGAAATATAATATACTGAGCTGATTCCTGCAAAACAAAAAAAAATTTCAGCTTCTTACATAATATTCAAGTTTGTTATCGATCTACTTATTTGAGGGCTTTCCTCACCTTTGTGGGCGAAGAGGCAGATGCACTGTGGAGGTGCCACAATGATACGCAGTCCCAAATAAGTTCGCGGCAGCCACAGGCCTACTAAGCTCGCCTTCCCAACGGGTTTGGTAAATTATTAGCACAGAATTTTGGCTAAAACAACTGGCGCTGACTTGGTGAAAGAGTGGTGAACTCAAGTTACCGGTCTCATAGACTACGCTCGCATTCAACCACCTCCACGCTATCATGTTGAACACGAATGCGTAGGCGTATCTCGCCGCAAGGGATTGATCAGCGCCAAAGCTTATCCTTTTCGCTTTTACGTTTTAAGAGTATCTTATTCACTTACCTTATACAATAATAAACAGTCAGTCATTGCAGCTGCTTGATTTCTGAATTCTAACTCCAGATTTGGATCGAATGTATTCAGATTTGCTCTCTTTACACCAAGACGAATTGACGGCCATGGATTTATTCTGACGTTAGGATAACGATTCAGAATTGTGAACAAATCCGTAATCATCGAACGAACATAGAAATGCATTACAGCACCGTAGTGGCTGTAAACCTTAAACAAGCAGATTGAGTTTATAAATCGTCTTAAAACAGGTCATCAATAATTTTACATCCCTTAGAGCTTTAGTGTGTAGATCAACATCATGTCTCTAATTAACAATATAAAAGCTAAATGAAAGCTGTCAGGAAACTCCCTCATAACACTTCTTCTTCATTTCTGAATTGTTCTTCCACTTTCTTTTTTTGTTAAGAATTCAACGTTCCATTTGAAATACAACTTGATGAAAACGTTGTGCATCTATTGATGTGTGTTCTGAATGCGTTGTTATTGATTGAACTTACCTCAGCCGTCAACAGTAACAATTGCCATCGTTCATTAAGGAATAGTGGTGAAAAGCATGCTATGACGTCATGTTGTTCAGTATAAGGTCTTCGTGTGGAAATCTGAGTAATCGATAATATTGATTATTATATCTGCATTGATGGATGAAATCTAAGCGTGATTAGTACAAATGAGTTCATAGTCGAAATCAGTTGTAAAATATTGCCTAGAGGGTTGATCAGTAAGTGTTACGTACTTATTGGATCTGATTATACTGCGATAGAAATCGTATACGTTTGAAAACGTTTCTGAAAAATCAATAGTACTGACTGTCATTGCAGTTTCTCCGGTCGTTAACTGTAATGATGTCATTCCTTCATTCACTTGACCAATAGCAATAAATGGTATCCATTTACAGTAGAACGGTATTTGTCGAACTACTGGATAGATTCTGTAATAAGTTTGTTACTATGTTGATATTGTTGTCGTTGTTGTTGTTTATTTTTGCCTCAAATTGCATTCCAAGTTCATATATTTGGTCCGGATATAAGCGCTATACGCTATTGAAACCGTAGATGGTTACGGTAGATTAGATGAGTTAGCAACAAACGAATATCTTTGTTATGTGTATCGTTCGTCGCTCTATTGAACAATTTGTATAGATTGATTCTATGAGAAGCTTTTCAAAGATACTATTAAATCACTGAAGGATTTGAGGGAAATTTGACTCCTTAACGAAAAAAAAAGGTGAGGAATAGATTATAATCGATGAAACCTCAGTGAACATTCAGTGTTTAGACGAAAATGCATTTACATTGCGATGTAGCTGGTAATTTGACGACTTTTTTCTTACTGTCAAAGTCAAACTATTACTGTAACAGTTTTTTTTTTCACTTTAACACAATTTGAATGTATTCTGAATTGGCAGATACTCTACCTCCGTCTAAAGTACCTTAGCTCTGACCGTTTAGCAACTTTAGGGTTTCTTGGACGAGAGTGTGAGTTAATTTTCTTCAATACCCAAGTAGATTACGATAAAATATTTACCTAAATGTGACAGCTTCTGTAGTTGATGAGTTTGAGGATAATCCGTGAAGCTCTGGATGTTTTAGATGAAGTACTTGATGAGCATTCAGCAGTAGTACAACAGTATTATTCTCGAAACTGTAAAGAAATCATTATGAGGAATAAGCAAGCCTATCAAGTTTTCATAGCTGTGGCGATGTTTACAGTGTTTGTTTGTTTTCTAGATACCATAACACTTCATATGATAAAAGCTTTAACGATGTAAAAATCAATATTCACTCATTTAACAACTATATGGTTGTACTTGACGCAGTACCATCGCTAGGCTTCTCTAAATTTGATGCGATTTGCTTCAAATCATCACAAACCTCAATTTTTTCAATATATTTTCTACATTCCCTCAAAAAAAAACGATACGAACCTCCGTGATCGATTATAGTATGTAGCGGAAAGAATAACAATATCGTCTTGTCTAGCCACATATTCTCGAATAATGTTGTTGTGTTGTTTATCGAAATATGACAAAGCAACAGCAGCAATAAACAACAACAACAACGCTCCATTGATACAAGTAATACAGCAGAGTCGACGATATCGTGGAGCTATGAAAAAGATTCAACTTACTTCTGAATACTTTTTCGAATAGTAACATTTTCTAGCCGGAAATCGTTGCTTATCATCGGATGAATACTGTTATAAAAAAGTACTAAAGTTAGCTACTTTTCAATAATATAAGATGAGGTAAGCTTTGGCTTCCATGAATTCCTCGAGGAAGGATGCGCCTACGCATTCGTGTTCAACGTGACATGATGGAGGTGGTTGAATGTGAGCCTAATCTATACAGTGAATTCAGTCGACCAATCGTCACCGATTCAATGCTAGTCATCTTACTCAGATTTCTCTGGTACCAACTTACTGACCCCGAAAGAATGGCGGGCTTGGTAGACCTAGAGGCGGCTGTGAACTGATTCGGGCTTGCGTGTCACTGTGGCACCTCCACCATTGTACCACTGCGCCATTAATTTTTGCATAGTGTCATACAATATATCGAGCTGATTAAGTTGATTACTGATGCAGGATTTTCATATTTTTTTAGCCAAATTTTTTTTTTGATAAGTGTTAACCTGATAGGAACGTGACAAGAAAAAAATACTTGGCAAATAAGAAGCCTTCATAATCCTAAATAGCTTACAGATTACCTATTGCTTACAATTCTAAGACTGATAGCAAATTTTAACTCATGAGTATGATGAAAAAAAATTTTCCTCAAAAAAAAAGCATTTACCTGTAATTACTGTATATGGTGACATAGACCTCCAATCACTACCGCATACAAAAACCTCATATTCCTTACTCATTTGATTTCTGTAATGAAACGTTACTGGTAATTCAGATGTACAGCAATACGGTGCAATGAGTAAAATTAACACGATAAGATTATTAAAAATACTTTATAGTCTTATTGAAATCATTGGCCACAAGCGTTAGGATGAATGCTGGGATAATTTATTGCCCTGAGGAGATGCTCCACCAATTTGGTGTTGTGATAGTATAGATTGTCTTGATGGTGGTGTTCTGATAGATGTGGTCTATACAGTGAGTTCTTAGGGCCAGTCGCTACCAGGTCAACACAGCTTAGTCTTCCAGATTATTCTGACGCCAATTCAACGACTTCTGGATTATGGAAGGATCGGTTAGCCTAGTGTTGGACTCGAACCCGGCTATACGAGTGCCTTTAAATCTGCATATCACTAAGACTCCTTATTTAAATCATTACAATATATAATTCGATTCCAAATATTCCGAAACTAACTCGAACCTCATTGAAAGGTTCCAAAAGATTTCCGTCCCTCCTATCCGATATAACTATGTAAAATAATGATGAATTCTATCGATTCATCCGAAAAAGTAACGAAATGAGCAAATTTGTACATTGAATGTTTGAATGTCATTTGATTATAACTCATCATTCAAATATTGAGGAAAAGAGGAAAACATAAGCAAACTCTTAACCAGATAAGAACGTCTTCATATCAAAGAAAGTCTGAAACAGATAGGCTAAGCGGAAAATTCAGCTATAAAGACAGGATAATAAATCGGGAACTTGAGTGGACTAAGAGGGTATGTCCGTTACAGATACTATCGGAGATCGTAGCGGATCGGTTATGAGAAGAAGCCGAACCCGTTTTCAATATGCTGTTCAAAATCCTCAGAATATTTCTCAAGGTTTCACTGGTAACTTAACGTAGGAGGATAAGAATTTGCAGAAATGTTTATAAATAAGGATAACATGCTCTATCAAAACTCAACTAGTTTCGCTTGAGGAAAATATGCTTAACATTTAAGGTCTGAGGATTTTCCAATAAATGTACAAAAGATTCATTAAATGAAATAAACGATTCGTTTATTCCCACTAGTGATATTCGTTGGCTCTGAAGGTCCTGCAACAACACGCAGACCCGAATCAGGTTCGCAGCCACACACAGGTCTACCAAGCCCACCATACAGCCGAGGTCGGTATCAGAAGAATCTGGCTAAGTTAACTAGCAGTGACTTGGTGAAGAGTGGTCAACTTCAGTCACTGTATAGACCATGCTCGCTTTCAACCGCGACCACGATATGACGTTGAACACAAATGCGTAGACAAGTATCGCCTCAAGGCATTGAGCAACGCCAAAGCTTATCTTATCTTATATTTATATATATATATTTTTTCTCAAAAAAGTAAACAGTGGAGGGAGATTTTGATTGTTAGAAAAACAAACAATGAGGTTTTGATCTTAGAATCTACCGGTGGAATTCACTGCTAACAAATTGAAGTCTGGTGCTGGTGAAGCTGTGCTGTTCGTTCTTGACGTCCTTGCCGATGCTGCACTTATTCATAACAATTTCAAATGGGAAAAGTGAACATTTTGAGAACGCCTACAAAAATTCAAACCACTGATCTTTTTTTTCTCGTGCTTTTTCATTTTAGGATGGTACCACCAGAAAGGGAAGACGATGACATCGCTGTCGATCAGGATGAAGAAAACGATAGCGTGTCCGAGGTAGAAACAGTATTGAGGAAATTTTAGCCTAATTTTAATTGCCAGTAATTTTGATTAGTTTACTTTCAGTTTTGAATACCATTAATAATTTTAGTACTAGTGAAATTTGAGGGATTCGAACTGAGTCCCGTCTAAGGTTTATAGTTTTGTGGCTAACTCAAAGCCGTAAGATATCTATGTAATATCATTCTAGTATACCGTAGTTGATAAAAAATGAAATCATTTTCAATGAATTATCAAAATTATTTCTTATTATTGATCGAATCAAACCATATTATCGTTGATCTACCAAATTTCCCAAACAAAAATGTTCACTAAGAAGTATAACTATTCTCAGGTAGAAGAAGACGACTATATTGACGATGACGATGGAGTTTACGTTGACTTATCCGCACCACTTCACAACGAACCAGAAGTAGGATTTTTTTAACAAATAACATTTCAAAATGGTTTTCTGGAAGCGGTTTTTTCCCTCAAAAAATCCCCAATACTAACTTCACCAAAAATCATTGTGAGGCCAACAAATTTACCATAAATATTCTCAAATACCGAATCACATTCGAAAAAAAGTTAATATACCCGACTGGTCCCGTTAATAATGGTGCTAATTGTAGCGATTCTTGATAAGATACGATGAGATAAGTTTCGGCGTCAATCAATCCGTTGAGGCAAAATGCGCCAACGCATTTGTGTCCAGCGTGATATCGTTGAGGTGGTTGAATGTGAGCCTGGTCTATACAGTGAATGGAGCTGATCATTCTCCGCCAAGTCGATGCTAATTATCTTATTCAATTACTTTGCAACCAATTTACCAACCCAAGAAGAATGGCGGGTTTGGTAGGCCTGTTGGGTGGTCGCGAACTGATTTGAATCTGTGTGTTACTGTGGCACTTCCACCACTGCCCCATTGCTTTCTCAATGATTAATAATATAGTAATTATTGTAACAACATCCAACAATTTAGAAGTGACAAGAAAACAATTGCAAATTTAGTTGTTTATTACAGAATAATCAAATACAAGCCATTCTTCATAGCAATACTGATGTTCAAGCATGGCGTGAAGAAGTTGAACGAGTTACACCATTTCTGAAGATCGTCGTCAGGCAAGATGCTAAAGTAATTCATTTAAAATTTTTTCTTGAAAACTTATTTTTTTTGACTCTTTTGGAATCTTGAATGAATTAAACCAAATGAGGTTTACGAGGTTACGTTAAGTTAAGTTACTTCTTTATCATCACTAGTTTGTATTCTTGGCTTAATTTGTAAATAATGCTGTTACATTCTTCAGTATTAAAAGCGCATATTCTTTTTGGATGCGACTGAGTGATCGACTCTGAGTGTGAACCTCAGCATAATTTACATTTGTTTCTCCCTCCCACGTTCGTCGTCCGCGATGATCTTTATGCGAACATGACGACGTACACAATACCAATTCTACAATCTCAAATCCGTATACATCTGAAAATGTAGGGCTCATTAGCCACAAATATATCCACCCATGCCTCAGGCGATCGTCTAAGAAGGCGTTTGCATTCTCTTGGTACACCAATTTAGAGTTCTTATTGTCTACCTCTCATCTGTTC
>KN716153.1:528361-543877 GCA_000816705.1 Dictyocaulus viviparus | reverse complement strand
AGAGTGGTGAACTCAATTCACTGGCTTGTTGATTTCACTCAGTAATCGAATTCTCCTATTACTGATTTTAATTGAAATTTTGAAAAATCTGATGCATACTTAGAAAGAACAGTGAAAAAACACAGAACATGCTAATGAGCGAGTGCTGATAAGATACACACATTTAGTATAAATGAAGCATTGAGTGATAGTAAAACGAGCGCAATGAGTAAATGTAACAGCGTGGACATCTGTAGATCCGGGTTCGAGTCCCTGCCAAGGTTCCACGTTTATTACAGCTAATATAATATTATTATAGAAACAAAAATACAGTTACATTATAAAAAATTTTATTATGCGATAATTCAGATGTCTGACGATCAACTTTACTGTTAAGATCTGCTTCTGTTGGTGTCACCGAACGTACAGCAACTCTTCAACGAATTTCTGATGATATAGATCAAATCAAAATGCAAATTGAAGAACAAGGAGCCAAAACTACTGACGGAGGTAGAATTGTTGTTATTGACAAAAAAAAAGAGGCATGAATAATTGTTTTTTGAGGGATTTATGATGCATCGATTGAGTGATGTATACAAGTTTATGGTTAACCGTAAACTATAAACTATTATTATTGGTGTGATTATTTACTAATACTGTCAATGCAAAGTGTACGTATCGATTGCGACTGCAATACCAATCTTCTTTTAAGCTGAGATCAATTTAATGCTCGTAAATACTCCCAATGCAAAGTGTACGTATTGATTGCGACTGCAATACCAATCTTCTTTTAAGCTGAGATCTACTTAATTATATATATATAAAAATTTCGATACAATAATTGAATTTTTCTAATGCCATTAGGATATTTTCACTACAGTGACGTCACAAAGGTGACGTGTTGATAACAGAAACTGACCTCAACGAAAATTCACTGAAATCAATTCATGGAGACGAATTCGTGTCTGAAAATTATGTTTTTACAGCTCCTATGGTGAAGATTAAACATGCTCTAATGAAAATTGAAGAAGATATTGAACGAATGAACGTACAAATTGGTGTACTTGAGCAATCATTACTTCAAGCTCAACTGAGGGATCGAGTCTCGTACACAACCGAACCTTACGGCATTGCATAATTTTTATATCCAACACTTTGTATAAGAGCTTCTCCTAACTGGTAGTTTCCCTTTCTGAACTTAAATCAAATAAAGCTTATTTTCTGTGTATTGTTTTAATGTGAAAGCAATGAAAGGATAATAAAAGCTTTGGCGTTAACTAAACCCTTGCGGAGGAATGTGTTTACGCTTTCGTGTACAACGTGATATGGTGAGGTTGGTTGAGTACAAGCTTGGACGATACAGTGACTTAACCACACTTCACCAAGTCGGTGCTATATATCTTATCCAGATTTCTCTGGTACCAATTCATCGACCGTAGAAGGATGACGAACTTGTTAAGCCTGAGGGACGATCGCGAACTGATTCGTTGCCTTTGTGTTATTGTAGGATCTCCACTACTGCGCCAACGCTTCCTGTATAACTAATCAAAGTTTTGTTGACTAGATACCATAGATCACTAGTGATTTACCAAAATATGAAGCTACAGGAATAAATAGTGCCGACTTTTTTGTTGATGAAGATAGACGACAACCTTACTTAAAGTGTGATGTTTCTCCTCAAAACGTCTTAACTCCTTTTAGAGTGCTTGAGTTTCGTATTTATGGTTGGTCGTTGTTACGACGTAGAGGACGATGAATGTCAAAGACGATGTTGAATAGCGTTTCCGAAACGTAAACGTCCGATTCGGGTCGTTAGTTTTTCGAAAGTATCGATATCCCACATATTCAAGTTCGAATCAACCGGTCCACTAACGCTACCAACACATCGTTTATCGTAAAATGTGAAAAAAACCCTCAGGCCATTCACTTTGCAGTTCATCTTTCTCGTTTGCATCAGGATGTTTTTTTTTGAGTAGAAGATTGCATTGTGTTGATTTAGCGCAGGTCTTTATTCGATTCTCTAAAGATTCAAGCCGTCTAATTCGACTCTAAGACATTTTAACATCCTGTCCGTTGTTGTTGTAAGAGACGATCGTTTCAACAAACCAAACGGATATTCATAGCGTTTAATTTGAGTGAAAATGCCTCAAAACTTCGTGTCAAGTATGTTGTTGACTCACATTGACATTTTAATAAACTCGTTCTGACAGTCATGGATTTATACCTCACTTAGGACTCGTATATTTGTCTTGTCATTTCATCCGTAAACAGGTTACCTTACCTGACTTGTATAAATATTCGACTACGTTGTAATTGTTCATAATGTTCCTTGTAGTGAAAAGAAAATGAGGTTTATAATTTAACTGCAAGGGTATATTTACATTTTCTTAACTAGAAAATTAATTTGAATATCGTATATTCTAGAGCTTTATCGATTGATGGAAATCTGTGTCTATTCTTACGACACATAGTTGATCGTTACGAAATCCAACCGAATATTGAGGTAATATCGAATGATTGAGTAGAAGTAATATCGATTGATTGAATAGAAGCAATATCGATCGATTAAATAATACCTCAATAATAATAGGCAATATTTTCTATATGATCATTAACACAATTGATTACCCAACTGATTTATTATATCGTCTTCTTAAAGATTTCGTATGAAAAACGCAAATGAACTCAAAAATTTCAACTCATAAAGTGAGGATCAGTATCTGTTTTGGCTTTTCTATATTGAGAGTAGAAGATTTGATATGCCATTAGACCATTAGGAGTGATTATTTGTTTTGAAACTTATAATATGAACTCATTTTTGAGTTATCATTCATTAGTATACTACGATTATGGCGCATTCATCTGATTCAGCTGTTCATTTATGTATTTTGATCGTTGACCTTCCTTCCAATTCCGATGTCCTTCGTATTCATCTGATTCAGAAGTTCTAGGTTTATGTATCCAGATGTCTTTCGTATTCATGTATTCAGATGAATTCTTATCCATCTATCCAGTTGTCCTATTCAGATATATTCAACAGATGTCGTCCACTGTACGATTCTTCTCTTCAAATGAGTTACATCCTCATAGCGGTATTTTTCTTCTCGTCGTCCTCATTTTTCCTCATCGCATCGATTGATTGAGTTACTATTATCGTCATTCTGTTTAAGTATCATTTTTGAATAACACCATGCATATCGTGAAAATATTTAATTGTTCTGCATCATTTCGTGTTTTTTTTTGTTGTTGTTCCGATAATTCAAATACTAGCCACGCCCCCATTTCAATTGACCTTCATCGAACAGTTGCAGAACAAAACGAAAATATTTTGTTTCGTTCAATATATGAAAGTTTAAGACACCGATTTATTTTTTATTATAATAGATTTTTACTATTAAATTTTCATTTCTACGTTTTTTCTTACAATCGAAAACTTTTATTCTTGCATAATTTGAGGAAAATGCATCTGAAATCAGCCTAGAAATCATAGATATTGATTGATAATGATAGTTATAGATAAATATTAGCAGTTATGAACAAGTATAGTACTAGTCGTAATAATGAATATTGATTGATTTGCTTAACAATAACAGTAAAAATGAGATGAACTTTATACTGTATATGATTACGGTAATAATGAAGAAGCTTAAAATTTAAGATAGGTCAAATACAGAAGATTATTCTTTAATGTTCTAAATGAGGTTTCCACTTTATATTCTGTTTATTATTTCATCTCTCTATGCTATCGATCAATTTGACTCAAATTTTAGACATATTGATTGAGGTAGAATATGTGTTTAGTTCTACAAAATGACATCATTCCTAGACACACTTGATGTGAAGACGTTAATAATACAGCGTTTTAAAACTGTTGAAATGTGTCTGTGATGTTGTTGTTTTACTGTAGAAGTAGATCAACAGAAAAATTCTGATGAGAAACATTTCAAAAATGATTGTTCGCCTATGCAGTAAGTAACCTTGAACGTCGAGACGTTGTTGTTATTGTTGTTGATCTAATTATTCATCTATTTACACCATTTCTTGTTCAAGTTCAATACGTCGGTACCGTATTCATCTCATCTACAGTTAGTCGCCATGTATAAGAGGGTGATACTCTTAGCGAACTTCTCGTACATCTACTTCCTCATTATAACTGATAGTGAACGACACATAGTCAATTTTCATTCTAAATGATAAAGTACTTGCAAACGATTGGGGCGGTCGGACAGACGGACGGACGGACGGACGGGCGGATGGACGGAAGTCATCACGACTACCGAGAAAATTTGTCAGGTCAGAAAGGGAAAATTTATCAATATCGCACTAATTTTTGGTGTCGTTGTGATTTTACACTTACCTAGTTCAGTGTTGTATTAAAAATTGTTTATTATTCAATTATATTATTTGTTTACACTTTTGTTTACTTATGAAATCACTCGATAAGAATGAATGAGATGTCCTATTTCACCAATCATTCACTACTCTCTCGGCATTGAAGTTGATCGATCATCATTCATTACTGATATATTACCGTTATTGATTTTTTTTCTAGTAAAATTGATCTTCATAGTTGTTATCAATGAACTGATTATCATTATCAATGAGGTTTTCGAGGAATATGTATTGAAGCATAATGTTAGAAATGTCTTAGAAAATCCAACTGACAAGATTCGGTAATTTCGATGAGTTCAATGAGTGTTGGACAACGCAATTAATGAGAATCTGAGCTGGAAGCTTAGAAACTGCGTTTTCGTGCTCTGCTAGTATACGGTGGAGTTATTTGTCCTCGACCTCGTCAAATTCGAATGATAGTAACTTTTTAATCTTCGCAATGAACCTCCGTCGATTGCTAGTTGTTTTCTATTTGGCTTACTTGTTGTATCATAAATAAAATGATAAACAAAACAATCATAGTGTTTACAACGTTGGTTTGATTTTTGGCCTTGGTCCATCAATTCTTCTCGATAGTCCACATTCCCGTAATTTTTCCTTATCATCGAATACAATCAAAAGAAAAAGGGTCAACGTTAGTTGTGCGATCGATGTTGAGTTGACAGATGAACTCAAACCAGGTGATTATTTTTCATTGAAACTCTATTTATGTTTAGAATCCTCATTGATAGTCTCCATACCTCAAAGTATTTACATATACGGTTCTACTCTGTTCGTTGTTACCTCAAACTGTTTGGCTGTTGTGCTTCTGATGAACTTAATTCAGACAATATTTCATGAACTCACTGGAATTTCGTTGCTCAAAATTTTATCGGTATAAATATAGTAATAATACTGAAATAATGAAAAAATTAGTTTTAGCATTGAATAGCTGATAAGCCCATCATCTTTATTGATCTACTATATGGAAAAAAAATCGATAAAAGAAATCTTATACCTATAAAAATTCTACTCGTTATTGTATACCTCTTTATCACTGAGGTATTAGGTGAATTACTCTGTGAAAATTTATTATTTTGTGTTAAGAAGCTTCAATGTTTCATTTGTAGGGCTTAAAATTACCTCGCGAGGTTCAGTTACAGTTTTGATCTACCTTTTTTGCTTTTACAGATTTTTAAAGTTGTTTTGATAAGTTGTTCTTCTTTTCCAACGATTTATATAAAATACAAGAAATAAATGACTCTTCACTTAAGTGAATAACAGAAATATTACATGAGGGAAATTTGAGGATTGTTATGCAACTCACTTTGTTATTGTTGCATATAATTATATGCCCTTTGCGTATTAACGACATTTTGAATGAGAGTGAAATAAAATCGCATGAGAAGATTAAAAAGTAAAAAAAAACAACGAGGGAAAATCACTCATAGACATATTTTGCATTCTATCGATAATTTCTGACATTATCTTTCGTACGCTAATCACTTGTCTGAGGAAAAACATCCATTTCACTTAAAGCTATTTTTGAATACTTCATAGTAAATGTCCCTCAGAGGGAATTCTGAGTTCGTTCGGTCTTAAACCTTCCAACTAAGTTACAACGAAAATTTTCTTATTATGCATTTCTATTATCCAGTTGAAACATTTTCTTGCGTCATGTTGTACTTTTTCATTAGGGAGTGTGCTGATGTGAATAAATGTGCTCCCTCCTCAAATACGGTATCTCATTTGAATGAAATTGAGGTAAAAAGTTGCCTAAAATTTAGTCAATTCTAAGTATTAACATTTATTTTTCAATTCTATGGAAATTTATCTTCCAACACTTTTCGTCCTTCGATTGGAGAAAATTACAACGGCAACTTTTTTTCATCTTTTTTTTTTCGCCTACAGAAATTTCTCCTTTTAAAGTTTAAAATATTTTAGTTAAAAGCAGTTGAGTTGTGTAATACTCACTTGGACTGCCGTTGATCATCGACAACGTATAGCACATTCCAATAAAACTTCCGTTTCTTCCTACTGCGCGCGAGACTAGATCAATGAGTTCTTTTTGCTCCATGGTTTCGTTCAGCATCATAATGTTTCTCTTGAGCCTACGTTAAGAGGTCCGACCATCCTCCTGTGGGGCGTTCAGTATCCAGTGGGATCGAATCAAGCTCGTGTCTACCGGTCACTCATGTGTATCATGTGTACGGCCCACCTAGTCTCCGAAACTTGACGTATACGGCTGCATCTTTGAACTTTAATCGTTGACGTAGGTCAGAACTTCGTATTCCGTCTTTCGCTTGTGTGATGTGAGGAAGCGCCAAGTATCACCGCTTCGATGAGCGTTGTATTGCGCTCAATGAACGTCCATCCTGCTTTCATAATGTCCAAGTTTCTGGAGTATACGTTAAGGCAGGAAGAACCATCGTGTCAAGAAGGTGTGCTCGGAGCTTTGTCTTCTTTGTCCTCTTCACTATGTCCTCGATACTCTTATATGTTCCATAAGCTGCTCGTTTACTTCTGCTATGCTCTGGTGCTGTGTCGTTCGTCACATTGATCTCACAAGCTCGATACCCATGGCTTAAGCATTCTAAGATGTTTTCTTCTTCTGAGCGCAAATGGGGCGTCAGAAACGTATGTTTTTCATAAACATCGTCTTCTTGAGTTTCAACTCAAGGTCAATCTCTCCACAAGAACTGTCGAAGTCGACAAACATTTGTTTCGTTTGTTCGACGTTTGGTGTAATGAATACACAATATCATCGGCTAGCCAAAGATGGTTCAATTGTCGACCGTCGGCTTTCACTCCCATATCGTCCCATTCCAATTTCCGTATGGTATTCTGAAGAGTGATTGCAAATATCACTGCCCAAATATTATTACCTTGTCGAATCACTCCTTTAATGCTGAGGTATATTCTACAGTAAAGTTCTTATATAACTCATCAAACATCTTGATGTATAAAGAAGCCCTTGGTTAGTTAACGTTTTCATGACGGCTTCTGTCTCAACAAAATTGAAAGCCTTCAGGCGATCGTCGTCGGATCGCTGAAGAAGCAACCTTTTAAAGCTAGTTATTTTTGAAGTTCCTCCAATTTTCGAAAGCCCTAGGGCTTTGTTGCTTTCGTTACTTTCTCTTCACTCTTCAAGATTGAATCTTAGAGTATTTTTTTCTGAAACGTTTTGTAATTCACCTCACTAGATGAATAAGGTACACGATATCATGAAATCCATTGCCCTTTGTGTTTCTGTGAGGTTCGATCCGACGTAAAGTTGAATACCTCCATCATGTTTTCATGTGAATTCAAAATGTGAAATCAATATTTGCCTCAGTCAAGTGGCAGCACACTGTTTAAGCGCCGTTCATTCTCGGATAAGATCGATCCTTTAAAGACATGCCAAATTTTTGATAAGATTAATACTGCTAGAAACAGCTGATCCCGATCGAATATAACGTGACAATATTTTTTGCTTGTTTATTTATTATTTCATCATTTATTTATATTTATTGTTTATTTTTCTCGTTCGTAACTCCACTAAGACTGCTTGTTTTTTTTTCTTTTTGACTCTTTTTTGTAATTTTTCACGAAAATGAAAGACGTCTACTTTCTCTTATCACGTAATTGCAATCGTCCGATCATTATTGACAAATCCATTGAGGCAAAATATGAATGACGTAGACTCAGGCCAATGTGGAGTGTCAACTTGTCCTCGATGACGTCATTTGGGTGTTTTTGGACGACATATTATTTGAAATACACTCAATTACTTGTGTTTACGAAATTTCCTCAAAATAAAAGTAATGAAAAAAAAAACCACGACAGTGTATCATATGGCTGAGTGAAATGCTCTATTGTCTGATAAGAATCAATCCTTTAGCTTAATGTGCAAGAATAAAAAGCTAAGATATTTTTCTAAGTCAATGAGTTAAATGAGGTAGTGAAAAACAAAATTTCGAGGAAAATGAACATAGTTTTTCGAACACTTAGAAATTGATATGCATGCTTTTGACGCATGAAGTGACCGGCTTATGTTAGCTATTTTAATTTTTTAAAATTTGTACAACTGAGGAAATGATTATGAGGAAAGTCTTAACGTCTTCACGAATACATGGTGAACCTCCGAACTCGTAGTGCTTAAAGGTTGCTCCAAGGTGTCCAAGACCTTTTCTGCATGCCACGAACCAAGCTATTCATTATTCCCAAGACGTGGAAATGAGTATCAGATTTGCTTAGAAGAGTCAAAATAAACAACGAGTTATGTAATAGGAGGATACAAAAACTTATCGTCTAATTACATAATTGCGTATACTGTAATGCTAATTAATTATAATTATTATTGCGTATAGTGTAATACTAGAAGAAGTCAAATAGCATCTGAGTAATATGTTGAGGTAGATGCTAATGAGTGAATCTTCCTCGACATAACAGTAATCATCCTTTATCATATTGTTGAAAATCGAAACTCCGCCCCTAACTCATAACATTTCACTGAATCGGAATAAACAGATTAGAAAATGAGGTCACATTGAACTTTACTGTTCAACGAGTCTTAAGCACTCACCTATCATCAAAAAGCATTTCCAAAATTTTGGCCAGTAAGAAAGTTTTTGTCACCTATGGTCTTTTGTTGTAAAATTTCTTTTATTATCGTTTCATTATCTGGTAGTGACAGAGAGGAAATGTAATCAACGAAGCTGAATAATTATGCAAATTACGCGTCGAGTGATTTGAATGAGTAGATCATGTTCTCTGAGGTGAATCGATTTGAATAGATCGATGATGAATTGCATAAGCTTTTTCTTTTTCAACTAAACGAAAAAAAAAACGTCTAAACATTGTTCGGTAACCGATTCATCAACAATCACAACATCGATATGAATAAACAGATGGGCAGTATGATGTCAGTATTGATCGATATGAAATCAATAAAACAAACCACTAGCTATCTAGTAATCAATGAAAAATAATAGACAAGCTAATTAACAAACTTCTAATTCGAAAAAAAAACGACTGCAGAAAAAAAGAAGAGATGGACTGATGTTGATCATTTCAAAAAGTTCATCGATGTTTGTTGTTTTTATTTGATGCTGATGAACTTGATTAGGGTTAGAATTAGAACTCTAATCGAGTTCATCAGCATCCATTAATGAAACACTAACTCATTTATGTTGATTTTCCTCCGTATTTAATTAAACGATTTGTTCACGTCATGAGTTATGAGTGTGTGAGTGTGAGTGTGAGTTCTAAACTGAACGTAAAATTTGTTCAATGATGTTTTTTTTTTCAATCTAAATGATTACGGTATTTTCTAATATTCTATCAAACTTATCATCGGTAACGATTTTAAGCTAATAACGATCAGATTAAGCTGTGATTTTGTTCAAATTTAGGATTTTGAGAATATGTTACCTCGTTCACCTCATCCACGCCTCAGTTTGATATGAGTGTTGCTTAGAAACAAATCGTTTTTCATAAAAGCAAAACACTTAATCTTTTAGAAAATAGGATTTTCATAATACTTTTTTTACAGTTATGAGGGATAGAATCTTACCTCAACTTCATTATATTTGACTCAAATAATAAAAGTTTTCTTTTCATACATATTCGTTTTATGTTTTCAATAGTAAAAGTTCAAATCAATAAAAAAAAAGTATAATCGATAAACAAATAAAAAATAATAAACATAAACTGTCAGCGTTGTTTGTTTATTGTTTACCGTTGAAAATTTCACTCAGATTTTCGTTTTCTGTTTTTTTTTTTTTGCTTAAAAAATCACTTTTAGTACATTTTTACTTTGACATTTTGAAAATGTTTAAAGGTCATTTATTACAACATAAAATTGTACGATTAGAATTTCTCCTAACTAAAGGACAAACCAGCTGAATGACGAAAAAAAAAAAAACGTAAGAAATAACAATAACCTCATATGGAGGAAAAAAGAACAGGTGAGTTAGTAGACACTTCCTTTCACACTGACTTTAACTCAAAAATACCTCATTAGGAATGAGATGAGATACTAACTTATTGTTATTCATCAATTACTGGTTATTAGTAAGTCACTAGTTGCGCCCTCGTATTAACCTCAATGTAGAGATTCCTTTCACATTGACTCTAACTCAAAAATACCTCATTAGGAATGAGATGAGATAATAATTTATAGTTATTCATTAATTACTGTTACAGTACTAATTGAGAAACTAATTTTCAATTTCTAGTTAATAGTTAGTGACTAGTTGCTCCCTCGTATTAACCTCAATGTAGAGAATCTTTGTTTATAAAATATTAACTGAACTCGTTAGCTTTTCATATCGTTTATGTTCAACTCATTCTTGTTTTTTTTTTCTATTTTTTTTCATCTGTGACGTCACGAAATATTCATAAACTCAAGAGTTTTCAGAATGCACTTGATTTTCTTTCACAATAAATCGTAACAATGAGGAAAATTTCGATAATCATCTTTTTTTCAATGAGTTTTAGAAATTTTTGTAGATCATCAAATGAGGTTGATTGCTATACATTTCCACCATTCAACAAAGAACTACTGAGGTCTTTGATTTTAGTCAATTTTGTAAAAGTTTTTTCTCTTTTTGAAAAGCACTCCCTTTTGAATATGACACTCAGCTTATAACTGCGCTACCTCAACTAATGGGCTTACATTTCAATAAAATCAATATTCATACTTTTCATGACGATCTTCCTATCATCTATTTCCACACGTAACTTGTAATTCAGAAACAATCATCGTTCGGATTCCTACTTGCGAGAAAAAATCCATTCGAAAAAAAAAATCGCTTCACTCATTCCCTCAGGCAAACAATGATGTGCAAAAATTTATTCCATTCAAAATCGCTACTTCTCGTGTTTGTATTTGTGTTGACTATTTGCTTCTAAAATGCTTTCATAAATAAGAGCATCGACATTTATTTTATTTCATTACGTCGAAAACATTTGACTCCTTAATTCCTCACATTTATGCATAATGAGATTGACTCACTCAAGTAGCCAAACACTCAACATTTTTTCTAGATAAATATTTTACTAACACTTTAAGATTCAAACGATCGATATTATTTTACTTTTACAAAATCGATATTCTATCCAGCTTTTATTATGCGATATAATTTCCTCATGCTTCTCATCTATCGTTCCCTCATGCATATTGATTAATCGATTTTTCTATTGTCGTCTTCTTTTCCATTCTATTTGACTATTTTGATTATTGATTTTGTAGTTGCAAATTTGTTTCAGATGATTTCGTCAACCAATCGATATTCATCTTTTTCAAAAGCAATGAGTAATCAGCTTTATGTGCTTAAATATTTACCGGAAAAATCTCCAGCATTATCCACGACATTCACTCCAGTACTCTGTAGATATCCTGAATTTATCGCACCGAGTGATGTTATCAGTATACCTGTTCAACGTGAGTTCTTTTTTTTTTCGTCTTAAAATTTTTTCACTCGCTTAAATGCCTATGGGGTATGCCCTCCTCAATGGTGGCAGAGTACGAGAGCCACAGAATGTAATTTCATTTTATTTTCCTCACGCACAATTGTCGTCCGTATGAGGAAGTGTGGATGAGGAAATTACTCCCACTAGCATCCAGTTGTTAAATTTTGCATTTTTTACAATTTTTACTTTACTTAAATTAATAACACTATGTTTATTATTAACAAATAAATAGCTGAAAGCTAAAATAAACACGAGACGGTATAATATTGATGATCTACGTTTTTGAGGTAGTCATATAACTCAGAGCCTCAGGCAGGATTCGAACCGGTATCTAGTAGATCACTGGCTTTGTCTGATGAGGATTTGTCTAAAAAATTAACTCGAAAAACTACAGTGATAAACATTAAGCATTTTGCTACCAAAGTAAAATTTTACCACGATTCCTTGGAGGACAAAAATCGATAATGAAAACAATAATTTTCCTCTTAAAAAAAAATCCAGCTTACATCTTTTGGCAGAAATTTTCGTTTTTTTTTTCCTCATACTATACTCTGTATTGATTGATTTTTTTATAACATTCATCTAGAAAATTTTTTTATTATTGTTATCATTTTTGTTTGCGATTGATCAGCTTTTTTTTTTGTTGAAGAGAAACGTCATCAATTTTTTTTTCCTACTTTGTTTTTTTTTTGCCAAAATTTTCACGAACGTTTTTTTCTCTTGTACAATTCACTTACGTTGATTACGTTGTTTTTTTCACTCAATCTTCATTCGTAATCGGGTTTGAGGTCGTTGTTTGTAGCCTCTAACATGCAACTAACTCCTCATTGACTCATTTATAACCTCAACTACAACAAGTATTTTGTTTTGCTAAAAATCTTTCTATAATTGTTGAGTAGATCGTTATGAGTGAAGTCGAATAGGGTAAAAAAAAACCTCAACTATAACTTTGTTACGAGTCCAATGAAAGCACTCTTACTGGAAATTCCATAACTCATCAGAGTTACTGTAGCTGACATGTTTCTTGTCGTTATTGTTACGTTTCATCATTCACATTCACGCGGACACCTGAATAGTCCGTATTCGTATCGTTATTCCTCTCCCAGTAACTCATTCATTATGGAGTCATGTTAATTCAGGTTGATGTTCCATGACGTTTTGAGGTAGTGTCGATGAAGCACTTTCAGATCATCATAAAGCAAATTTATTCACATGAACGATACTAAAACGTGGTGTAGAGCATCTGGAGTCACGTTAAGTTGATGTTCTATGATATTCTGAGGTAGTGCCGCCGATGAAGCACCTCAAGACAAATTAACTCATCAAGACGATAAAACTCGAAAAAAACTCAAATCTTTGTTAAGCTTTTATATATGAATAGAAATATCAAACTCATTCTGAGATTTTGGGGCAATGTTGCGAGATCAAACCGTTAGCTGTGCATGATAGTTAAGCGCATCCAAATACAATCTCTCATCACAATGAGGTTATGAACTCACTGGGAAGAATTTCTAAACTAGGTATTCTTTTATGCAAATAGGTGAAGTATCGTTATGATCGCCGATCGACGGCCTCGATAGTGCAGTCAGTTAACAGCATAGATCGAACAGCTGTAGATGTCGGTTCGAATCCTGCCTGAGGTTACACATTATGCGAATAACTCAGCATCATTATGTAGATTAGGACAAAACCATTATAATCTATTATAATTAATAGAAATCACTATGAGATATTTGTTGTCCTGAAATTTTTAAACTGTCGCTGTTTTTTTTTCCTCATGAAGTTTTGAAATTTTTTTTTGTTCTTTTGTTTTCTTCACTTTGTTTTTTTTTTCTTCGCTTTAAAATTGATTATAGCGATTGTAAAAGATTTTCTATGAATCACATCATTCGATGTGAATCTTAAGTGATAAAGAATTTTTTATTTAGTAAATGTTATATAAAATTAATACGAATAATTTTTCTAAGAGATCAAAGATCGATTAATGTGAGATTGTTTTGAAATGAGACTTCTTTTGAAAGTTATTAGCCTAAACAAAAACTTCTAAGATAGAACAACTGTTCTTTTAAGTCTATCGAATGTTTGACCTGAAAGACCTCTTCTAGCATAGAACTCATTCAAGTGGATGCTTATCGTCTCCATTAATCCCCATCACACACAAAAATGTTGTCCATGAAATTCTGTTCATCCACAAAAATCGATCGTTTATATCTTTTACATCTGAAATTATTGATGTATCATCCTTCCGATCCGATCATTTTTCTCGTACTTAAGCTTACGACTAGCTTTAATATTAACATTTTCATGAAATAAAACTTTCGTGACATTATCTGTAATCGTGCTGAGTTGGCCGCTTGACTCGAAACCTCAGGCGAGACTCGAACCCACAATTACAGATATACGGTCTGCCGGTCGATTTTTTTTCTGCTTATTTGTAAGTTAGAAAATTTTCCTAACCATCGGTATGAAAGTGCTCAATGAATTTTATAAAAAGTTCGACATTTTAGCTCTTGAATTAAATAGAATTTCCTCATTTCTCATGAGGGCAAAACATAGGCTTCAAATGCGTTGAACTTTTCAGAGTCTCAGAATACGAGTGAAATGATAATGAAATCAAATTTTTAAGTTCATTTGAAGTGCAGCAATGTGAGGAGCCACAGTGAGGCATACGTTTTAATCAGGCATATGTTTTCGACCATCCTAGCCCTAGCATAACCTCCATCCCTAACCTCGATCTCTAGGTAACTTAGTTAATGGCGGAGGAATTAGGGAACCAGAATGACATCACATAAATTGCCCTCCTCTAGTTACTGTATAGAACAGAATTGCATCCAGTCACATCCACTATGCCAAGAGACGAATGCGTAGTGCATTCCATAGAAATTGATCAACTACATAATTTATTTCATTATAATTTTATTTCAAATATAAGTCGTTCTATGGTGGTATTGATTGTTTTGTAATCCATTAGACTCAATGTTGAACCTCATCAAATATTCACCTCAAACCATTAAGGAATCATAATTAGTTGATTGAATTGGCATTGAGAATCGTGTGAATACACAGATTTACGTTCCGTTCACTTTATATGACTTTGAGTTTATAGGAAATGCCTCACTTTCTTCTTTGTCTTCCAGTTGTATTTTGCCAATTGTAAGCTTACGACCGAACTAGTTATGTATTACCATATATCTAATTATGCTCAGTTGCTCGTAACACTCAAAACCTCAGACGGGACTCAAACCCGTACTTACAGATACCCAGTCTCATTAATGGATTAATTATCCAAGTTTGAGGTAACTATTTAACTTAAAGAGAACTATCTTCCCTCCTACAACAGTCGTACAAATCGATTTCGCTGTCAAATCTCGAGTCCCGTGTGGTAATATCACTCTTAACACAAGTGAGTCTATTACTACTACTCTAGTGAGTTACTATACAACAACTGAAGAGTGTTGCAACCCATTCGGCAACTATATTCACTACTGTAACAACGATCAATACACATACATTCCATAAGCACTTTTTCCAGCCGAGGCCTGTAGGTGCGGGTTCGAGTCCCGTCTGAGGTTTTGAATTTTTCGGTCAACTCCGCATAATTACAGATATTGTAATAGATTATAAAATAATAAAAATCTACGATTACAATTATAACCATGTATTTTCAAATGAGGTAACATCGTATATTAAATGAACACGTTCTGATGTGTA
>KN716153.1:513588-525237 GCA_000816705.1 Dictyocaulus viviparus | reverse complement strand
TTTCATTATAGAATGAAGGGAAAGTACATTTTTTTTACTATTTAAAAATTTTTATCCAAAGAGAAAAAAAAAAAAACGCCGTACATCGTTAAATAATCTTGAAGAATTATAAAAATCACCTCATTGATTAGTATTCATGATTTTCAACAGATGTCTTTTATCAGTGCAATAAAATCCTATACTGATAGTTCATGAACAGTAATTGATAAGAGGAAGTGAGTGAGTGCCTACGTACGTAAATGACTTAAGCATCGGTCTGAAGATTAAGCTTCTACTTGGTGTAATTTTTCCTCCTCTTATTTTGAAAGAATCCTTAATCACTCTTAAAATCAATTAAACTATTATATAATTGAGGTCACTAGTGCAGCATTGTTCTGCTAAAGTTATAAATGTAATTTTCATCGTCATTAAGTAATAAGCGGAGTGTTTTAAGCTTATTTGACAATGAGTACGAAGAGTGTTTTCATTATGCTTGAATATGAGTACGACATGACGAGTGAATTGAGTAAATAAAAATATGAGTCTGTTCATATCAGTACGATTTAGAGTAATCAATTCTGTTGTGTCATATCAGTACTGCTTCCATCACAAAAAACTTCAGTATCAAAACATATTCGTCCTTATCATCAGGACGAACTTTCACGATAAGATAATCACTTGTTATGTTCGTCCTGGTCTGTGCAGTATTTCATCAGTACAATGTCAAATAAGAACTGTAATCATTTGAAGTTCTATAATCTTAGCAATGATTCGCTTTATTGATTACTTTTCTGCTAATCAATAAATGTCCATATTTTCTGACTGAAAAGGAAAATGTCGCTGATTTTTTTTTGTTTGTGTTCTGATGTGAATGGAGGTCAGAGGTTAACTCTCGTAACTGTATGAGAACTGGGATATCACCTGTTCAAAGACATCTTAGAGAAAAACTAAATTAGCATAATCACTTAAGAATTTCTCTTTTCTTCTCACTAGTACTTCTATGTTATACTTCATAGTAATTGATTTTTGCGTGCTGCATATGAAATTATGGCCAGCTTAACATAGCCGTAAATCCATATGCCATCGTTAAATATAACTCAGTTTGATCATGTGATAAACATGTCGTACATGTTTAGCTTCTGCCTACAATGAGGATCTTTATTTGATATTTGTTTATACCTCAAATTTGATTAATTCAACTTTTATAACAATTCATAATAACCGTGTAGTCAATAACGAATTACGATAATACGATACGTTACATTCATTCGCTATTCAATGACTCAAAGATGCTTGAGGGCATTTCTTTTTTCTACGATAAGGAACGTCCCATACCTCTTGACTAATGGATGTTTACCACGTAATTGAATACAAGCTATAACATGTAATGATAACTGATATTATCATAACTATGAACTTAAGTTAAACTTTGATCTGCTGTTAAATGACGTTGTTAGCAATCTGTAGCATGGAGGATATTTGCTATATTTGTAATTTTATAAATATTTTTTTTTCTAAATGATTTCAAATGAACATGTATTTGTTGATTGTTCATCTACGAAAATATTTCTAATTCAGATCATACAATGATTGAACAAGTAGTCGACACAGCTGTAATGATTGTCAAATGCTTTGCGATGACTATAACGGCGAGTGTTAAAGCTCTTCTACCAATGGGTGTATGTACGAGAAAAAATGTTAAAGGTATCATTCATTCATTCATTCATTAATGCATTAATTTCGCTTATTTCTAAATTCTTAACATCTTATTCGTATGTTTTCATATGATTCATCTTGTTTTTATTTATACTTACTGTTTTTATAATTCCGCTTTATCATTAACTGAGGTGAATATACAGAAAAAAGTTATACGCCCCTACTAATTCAAAGGCGATATGTCATTAATTATGCACATTCATTGCTATTAAGCTAGTCAGTTTTAGTAGTGACACGAAAATTAATCATGTATTTTACAAAGTAGAGTACATATATACATACTGAAGCTGGAGTGGCTCAGTGGTAAAGGTGCCGCAGTGACACACCGGCCCGAATGAGTTCAAGGCCGCCCCCAGGCATATCAAGCCCTCCTAAATTAGTACCAAAGGAATCTGGGTAAGATAACAAGCACTGAGTGGATGAAGAGTGGTCAACTGAATTCACTGTATAGACAAGGCTGGTATTCAACAACCGATATCACGTTGAACACGAAGGCGTAAGCGCATCTTGCCACAATGGATTGACTAACGCCAAAGTTCGTCTTATCTTATCTAATCACCTCCTCGTCTATCACTCAACGTTCTGTTCATTCTGTTGTTCACTAAAGTAGGACAGATGGAAGAGTTTGTTAGCTTGGGAATAAAATCAAACAAAGGAGTTATTCTCTGTGAAATATTAAGCAAAAATATTTGAAAGTCAACTACAGGTTCGGACCAGAATTCGTAAATTTTACGTGTACCTACCTACACATCTTACAGTACGAATTTATTCTCTAATGAGTGCTATAATGTCTTAATGCCTCATCTCACTTGGTCACTTCACTGATAGTTATTTCCAGGTGAGGTGGTACTCATAACTGGTTCTGGAAGCGGTTTAGGAAGAGGAATGGCTATGGAGGTATGCGTTTTTAACATCTTTTCAAGAAAATGCTTATTAAATAACGAGTTATTCTACAAATTAACCCCGTCTAAGAAATACAAATAGAGCATTTATAGTTTGGCAAGCTTGGTGCAAAAATTGTCTTATGGGACATCAATGAGAATGGCAATTTGGAAACGAAAAAAATGCTTGAGGACATAAATGCAGAGGTATGCTTCTATCTATTTATGATTTTCATATATTATTGCATTATTTAGTCTAAATATGCTAGAAATCACGGATTTCCGTTTCAAAAAAAAATCGCTTTATTATACATTTATTCTGTAGATCAAAATCAAAATAGAGTTGCACTAGTTGAATCACCAGACAAGGAAATTATCAGAAAACATATGGGATGCATTTTTATCTTACTTTTTTGATGCCTATCGAAATGTTAGGTGCTACTTAAATATATGCGTCTACACAAGATAACAAAAGATAAGCTTTGGAGTTCATCAACCTGTTGTGGTGTCATGCACCTACGCGTTCGTATTCAATGCGATATTGTAGAGGTGGTTGAATGCAAGCCTGGTCGATACAGTGACTTGAGCTGACCACTCTTCACCAAGTCTGTACTAGTCATCTTATCCAGATTTCTCTGGCACCAATTTATTGGTGGCGGCGGGATGATGGGATGGGCTTGGTAGGTTTCGGGAGCGGCTGCGACGCTACTAAGCGCTCATGTGCTCATATGACTAATAGAAACTGTAGCTCACTTCATCTGGTACATTTAATCACTAGTCAAAATACTTTTGGCTTATTACCACCAATACTAATCAGAGCAATTCCAATTCGAAAGGCAAATAAAACTTATAGTATTTTTATTTATTACCTGTGATAGGTTATGGTGATGTTCTACTATTCGCAATGATGTTACAAATAATGATGTTTGAGAATTTTTTGCTTTCAAATGGTTTCGCTGATCTACAATGCTGAAAATCAACTCATAAAGTTACCATGCAAACAGAACAAAGCTTTACGCTGAGAAATTATATGACGTATGAGCAATCAAGTGTAAAAAATGGGTGAAAAAAAAAACATTCCGTCTTTATTAGCATGTAAAATAACTGTAACAATAAAACCTACTTGAACATTTCCTTGTAAAACAGACGAATAGTCGAACAATGCGAGGATAAGTTCTTGCTAAGAAATGTTATATTACTGGTTGTATACATCACTTAGAATAGACACGAAACATTGACCCAGTTTACGACAAATCCAGTCAAAATCCAATCATTAACAGCTATTTTACAATACTTTTGATCTAATAGCTTTTAAGAAATACTTGAATATTGACCAAATATCGTTAGACGATTCAGAAACACAAGACCAAAATAACTAGTAATTAATTAAATGCATAAATGTATAGATGAGATTACATATATGATCTCGTCTTAGCATTAAGGAAAAAAGAAAACGAAGTTATGCAATCTTCTCTTAGTTCATAATTTGAAACAAAAATAGGTCGATTATTAGTTATTAAATAGAAAAGGAAAGAAAAATGATCGTATTAACAGATGATTTGAAAATGTAACTTCTAATACTCGACTTAGATCAACCATACATACTCATTATTAGAAAGAAAGTTAATCAAACAACATTCACAGACTAAATTTACCTTGGTATCTTTTCATATGGCTTTCGCTATGACGTTGATCCAAATCTTATGTAATAGAAAGATTAGATTATGCTAGCCTTATCTTCAATAAACAATTCAGACGATTAATGCAAGGAAAAAGAGCCCGATAAAATTCACGAGGAAAATCGTATTCGTAAGAAGGATTCATAATTATCCTGAAGTAATGATCTACTATGAAGTTACAAGAGAAAACGATAGAATCAAATTAGGTGACAGAATTGCCTTTATTCTCATTGTCACCACCATTCGGCAAGTGCTCAAAAAAGCAGTTATTTCCGAAAGGACATTGACTACACTTATATAATACGCACTCTTCCTAAATTGCAGTGCGATTACGTAATGATAACAAGAATAATAACTTGAACAAGACTGATTTCTCGAGAATCCCTCTACTTCATCTTTAAATCTTCATCTCACTTCATTCACCTAATGGGTTTTGTCAAAATTTAAAGGAAATTGATTAAAGCTGAAAATATACGCCATATAGTTACGTAAATGGTAAACAAAGCCAACAGTAGAATTGTCATCGCGCACATTAATCGGCTTTTTCAACAAAAACATTGTTTTTAAAAGCAACCTTTTCGAAAGGGATGAAGGACTTTTGAATAGTCTCATCGACACCATCATCAAAAGAAAGATTTCCAATAGAAAAAGCCTAAATGACTGGGAAATATAGAAAGTTATTAATAGTGCAATGTAAAAATAACTATATTTAATTGATAACCAGATTGCCTACCTTGTCAGCGGACCCATTTAATGACGATTGAAGCCACGTATTGTAGGATACAGGAGTAGATGGTCCCGATAACGGTGAACAGTCCGTACATGACACTGATAGGCCAAGCTGTTCTACCGGTATGAACAGTGATATAGCTGGCTTAATTAGATCAAGTTAGATACAAGGCAATAAAGAAACACGATTTTTAACATGCTTACTGGATTGTGCACAGCTCCAAAAGACGGATGGACCGCTGTTTGCTGTCGTTCAAGTTCCTCACATGTGCGGCCAGATACTTTTGATTCTATGTATGTGCTTGCATTTAGGATATCTTTATAGTGAGCAGCAAGCAGCTGAAATTTCAAAATTTCATAACACTAATACATAAAAGCCATCCGGTCAAACTTACTATGTGCGGAAGATTAATCAAATGTTGAGCATGTTGCGATAAAAGTATCCATTGCTGTTGTTCAGGTGTGAGTTGGGTGACAGATGAATGAAACATTCGCTTTCCTATAGGGGTAAGCTTTGAACCGTTGAGCATCTGAAACCACAAAGCTGAATAGTTATTGTTTCTGAACAGAAACAGAACAGCTTATTGCTTTTGCCTGAGCATCTATTTGCTCAAAATGCATTCATCAATTGTGAGTTTATAACCATTACTTTAACATATAGGGAAACCTATGTCACCAAAAACATCTATAGGTAATTTCGCATCTAACAGGCTAGGATCAAACTTGTAATCATAATAAAAAACGCTTCTCTTCATAGTTGGAAAACAAACGTTTTTAAGAACATTCACGTACAAAGTTAATTGTGAAACTGCATTTCAAGTGAATCTATCATAATAGTTACATTAAGTAAAGATGTCGAAAAGTGCAAAAGTCTCGGCATAGTTTCCAAGTTTTTTCGCCTCTTTTATACCTTAAATAAGCTAATCGGACATAAACTTTACGAATGCTTTAGTTTTTCTTTCAGCTGTGACACGTTATTTTAAAGATTTCAAGTTGTGGGTAGCATATACAGCTCTTCATTACCACAAGGTAAAGCAGGAATTGGGGCTGTTCGCACCTAAAATTATGCTGTTCATATTTGAACGTTAAACGAAATGCGAAATAGAATTGTTTCCAGCGAACAATGGAATTGACATCTTCTACAACAAATTCATGTCAGAGTCGATAATAATTTTTCTTGAGCTCCGTCCAACCTTTCACTTTGCAATTTAACAACTATAGAAAAGGCGTTCAATGGTTAACAACAGTTTGAAACATAGAAATATTAGAACATCATCAAGATTTTGCTTGAACTATATCTACTTGTTGTACCGGTCATATAGTTAAGGAGTTTTCTTCGAAAATATCTACAAAAAAACGCTTCCTTTTTGAAGTAACCAATGTGATTTCTTCTACATGTGACACATTGCAATCTCTACTAACATATACGTGCATAGTTTTGTATGTCAAACGACCTTTTTAAGATTCCAGTAAAGAATAAAAACAATAAGAAACAAAAACAGTCACTAGTATCATTTTGCTAAGGTATAAGTTAACAACTTAACCATTTGAACATCTCTTACGAGCATTCGGAATACTTGAATTATGCTTTTGAATAGATGAGACACACCCTCATAGTGTAAACAGTGAACTTAACACAATTTTTAGAAAACATCTAGTACTTAACTAACGAAAAGATGTAATAGAACACAGTTCGAATAGTCAACGGGTAAAAATAAACATGGAATTAATAAGAATAAAGTGACTTCCTTAGAGACATATAGGTTTTTCCTAACCACTACCTTTGAGATAAGCATGTATCTATGTCGTTATCGCCAGATCAGCTGTACCTGCTTATGGGAACCAATTATCTCAAAATACAGATATTTATTGACAGATTTCATCATTATGAATAGGAACTGTACTGTAATGTAGAATAACTGCGAGATAAGGAATGATTAAAAAGTATGTGCAGAAACATACAATCTTGTAAAGAAAAATAGGTATCAATGTAATGTGACCACCATTAACGCTGTGATTTAAGAGCTGAGATAGAAAAGTTATCATACAAATTCGTATCATATACTATCAGTACTGAAACAATTTTTGCAGTGACTCTTGATTGTGGTGATCAGAGAGCTAGAAGTGTTAATCCAAAAAATGATTTGGGCAATAAAATATTTGCCGTATGTTGCGCGATGTTACGAACCAAAGTTGGATCTCAATACTAGAGCAAATCGGGAGTTCTGATATCTTATTGTTTTATAATGACATAATCGCGACTATTAAATATGGTAGCTCTCTGTTAAATATGGTAACTCAGTAACATTTAAGATCTTTTGTGTAAATGCGGCAAAAACTAATCAGAACCGAAAAAAAAATGGATACTCTAAAACTTGACAGGCCTATCAAAAAAAATCACTTTCGGAATAATTAACAAATGACAACATTTCCCAACAAGAAGCACTACTTATTGCCAAACTTACTTCAGTGTTCATTGGGTAATTATCATTTGTGGTTGGTAGTTGTAAAGGTCCGTGAGCAAACCAACAATATTGTCCAAATTTGCATGTTTCACCGCGTTTCCAAGATTCACATAGTATTGTCTGAAAATGAATTAGAATCAAATTCAAGTCTAGAACACGTGAGTTTGACTTGTTCTAAAATTGAATACAAAAAAACTACCTCAAAAGAATGTATTGGACGTCTTCGTGTGTTACGTGGCGTAGAAATCGGAGAACGAATAGAATTCTGTTTCATCACGATGTTCAAGAACTTCGGTTGAATCTAAGATGATGGCGTCGTAAGTTATATTGATCAGTAACAGTAATCGTGTTCCAACATGGCTTTTCTAAAATGCGAACAGGTTAAATTGGTCCGGTTAGGATACTGTAGCATTTGAATGGGAATCCCGTAGACTGCAATATAATAAGTTGTACCACGACTAAAGCGCAATATCTTTCTTGTACATCTACAGAACTCCGTTACTGCATAATTTTTAGTGCTCAAACTGTTCTGCACTAGAACACTACAGTTTTTAAGGTGCTGTTAAAAAGTTTATAGTTGACGATTCAAAATTTTCCTCTACGATGCATCTCATTATTAATTACAATTGACCTCTTAACATTATTGATATAGGGAATACTTAATTTTAACGGTACGAAGCATCATGCCGTTAGAATACGAGAAATATAGCGACAAAGTCAGATATTTCAGCATCATAATGTCATCTTATTAGATATAATAGGATAAGCTTTGGCGTTGATCAATCCATAAGCTTTATTGATCAGCTAGCTAAGAGGAAGAGAGGAAGAGGTGAAAATGGAAGAGGTCTACACTGCCATTTGTCAACATGTACACATCACAAAAAAAATAGATAAAAATATCAGAAATAAACTGAAACTTCATCAGATATCATTTATTGTGAAGTCGGGGAGAAGGACTCAATGAGGATTCTGTATAGACGTTATTTCCTTTCAATATCACAAAAAGTGGATCTGTTAGATGATAACGATAAAAGAAATCGAGTGAAGCAACATTGGATTAAAGTAATTACTTGTAACTAATATTTGATTACATTACTTGACAGGGGTCATAGCCATAAATACTGGTAATCGCAAAGAGTTGTAATCACCATAACCTAATCATCCACACGTCTAGAACTGTTGCTGCTATGATTGCCGATGAAGCACGATGAGCAGTACCTCTAATCATTTTCGATGGTCAAAGAATGCTGATGAATTAGGATTATCTTCAGAAATGATCAATGATCTTCATATCTTTGTTTGAAAATAATGAAATGAACTGACATCATCCTAATTGTTAATAGTTGCTAAGAATGAACGACTGCACGTAACACGGTGTTAAAGCGACCAGATGTGATGCGATTCAGTGAGTGACTCGCATCCGCATATAGGCCTATCAGGCCAACTGTCCATTTGGATTCTCTAAATTAGTAACGGAGAAGTCTGAAGTGATGATCAACATTGTCTTGGTAGAGATTGCTCATTTGAAGTCTTTCCCTAGAGCAGAAGCACATTTGAACAGTTCCACGATATAGCGCTGAAGCTACATTCCACAGAGGTTGATCAAAGCCTAGTATCTTGATACTGATCAGATTATAAACATAATGTCAAGGAAAATAATCACATGTACTTGGATTTACTCGGTGTTTCCTCAATTATTGGAGGATCTAGAGAACAATAATGTTCCTTTCCATATCTTTTATATCATAATTTCTTTCTAATGTAGACATTTTTTAATAACATTTTTTAAACGTAGTCAAAATTGTAGCGCACAGAGATCTTAGAAATATCCTTAACCTTTGATAGAAATTTAGTGGACTTTTTGCACTAATTATTAAGTCGATTAACAATTTTGCAGTAAGGTAACTCTGAATTGAGGTCCGAAATAAACTGTTATGATCAGATTGCTTATACTTCCAACTCTTGAACTCAACTCTCAAGATCTTTGCCATTAATTTTTCATTGAGCTCTTATTATTATACATAAACGAGATCATTTTCTCTTGGAGTAGTCAGCTTACTTGGATAGTATGGTCACTGCTAGTGCCAACCTCAGTATAATTTCCATTCATTTCACTCTCGTTTGATCGTTTTCCACCGTCTTCTTTGACCTCAGTGACGTAAGTTAGGCCCATTCCATAATTCTAAATTCGTATTCATCTTCGAATAAAAATGGTCGATGTTTGTGACGAGCACATCCGTCCACAGTTTAAGCGATCATCCAAGGAGGCGTTTGCATACTCTTCTAGTCCATTCAACAGTTCTTTTCGTTCCCCTATCATCTGTAATTTTTTACTATATGACCATCACATCTATAATTAGTAAGCGATGTGTATTCGCCTGGATTTTTTGAATGGGTTACGTTTCGGAGCTCTGAACAACATACCCCGGCTATACGTTGTGAGTCCATGCTAAATTATAAAATACCTCTTTCGAGCGTACTGTGAAATGTGCGCAATTTCCTTGACATGGTTGAGGTGTAAGTCCACATCGTCTTTGCATAACAGACCGATCGGAGGATTGTTCAGTCAGAGAAGTAAGGGAATTTTAGGTCTGTAAGGTCTATTTAGTTGATCCCTTGAAAAGCGAGAATGTAATCGATGCGACTATCACCTTATCTAAGCACTCCTTCATGTTGTGCTCTATGTTCATTGAATGTCCAAGGTAAACGCACGGGTAGGTGTCTGCAAATGGAGATCCATGCAACTCAATTTGTTATCCTTCATACCATGAATTTTTCATGAAGTGAGTCTTCGTCCTATTTATGCACAGTTGAATCTTCCGGTCTCGTTGAATTTACTAAGGCCTCATTAGTACTTCATCACTCAAAAAAGTGGTGACGTTATTTGGAAAATGAAAGATTTGATAGGAATTCCCTATGATTACAAATGTCTTTCTTGTCTCAATCGAGTGGCTCCATAATACACTACGATGCTGAGGTAAACAAATTCAGTGATATGGTATCACTCTGTTGAACTCCTTTTACCATGGGTTCATTAGAGGGTCGATGAAAAAGCTTCACATCCGTTCCCTACTGCAGTTTTGAAAAGAGTCAGCTATCGTTCTTATGCACGAAGGCCATGGGTCCATACAAAGGAGTCCTTTACTAAGTCGTCTTGTTCTACTATTTTTGTTTTACTTGAGATCTTCATTATGCGAAGATCCTTTTCAGGTAGGATGACCGTGCGTGACGTCCTCCACTGGTGTGGAATTTTTCTCTTTCTAGGAGTACGTAGTGATATGGGTTATAGCAAAAGTGCATTTTGTTAATGGCTTCTAGCTCTAAGCAAGTCAGCTGTAATGTTATGTGGTTTCGGGCTGCGCCTTTCTTAATACATTCTGTTCTATAATAATACTGTCTGCAACTTTTAGCTCAAATGCTGGGATCCCAGGTGGTTTTGTTTCCCAGTGAATTTTTATGTGTTCAACGAGAATGGTGAAGAAAAAAAGAATGGAAAAACACATTTTCATTATTGATTCCATATCATAATGTGATGTAGTAATAGGACCATTTTCCTTCATTCATTGTATGGCCAAAATCTTTTTGAACTTATAGCTGGATCAAATTCTAGCTTTAAGAAGGTGGTGATCTGTTCTGCTACAGAAGCCAAGTACCACTGATGTACGAAAGAGGTACCACCTATACTGCTCATACGATCATGGTTGCTCTGCGCATGAGTCATAGCGTCAGGAGACTCCCGTCTTGATCGACTATTATCTCTCTTCTCGGAAAATAAGTTTTTTAGGAGAGATGTGCTGCAGAGGGAAGTCCTACTGAACGGCTTCCATTCTCGCTCTGTTTCAAATTCAAATTTATTCCAAATTTTCCTATCGTGTAGTTCTTCTGATTGGTCGTTCGTATTCTTACGATGAAGTCGTTAACAAAGAATTTTTAAAACGATTTTTTAAAACCATTTTGTGAAATTTGCCCTGTAATACGTTCAGTACGCTCTCATTAGCTGTACTGATTGATGAATAGCAGTTGATGGTACTGACTGTTTCCTGACGTGATAACTGAAGGTCAAACAACAGCCAGCTGTGAGGAAAGTAAACTGTAGTTTTATTGAGAGTTTAAGAAATATAAAATAGGAGACTAATGTTTGAAAAAGTCTTGTAAATCTCATTGAGTGTATATCGAGTGAATTGAAGAAGCTGAATTATT
>KN716153.1:487306-498079 GCA_000816705.1 Dictyocaulus viviparus | reverse complement strand
TATATATACATATGTATATATATCTGAAATGCTAGCACTTTAGGAAGATGATGATATTGACATTGCTGATTACGAAGTGGTGAAGGGACCAACTCACGATTATACAACAATTGGATCACAAATGGTCTTGCTTCATAGCGCTTCTTTATTATTTAAGTTTTTGGACGAAATGTTTTCAGATAGTTGAAGAATGGAGCTCCATAATTGATTCGTATTTGGAAACTGTTAATGGTACATTCGTCTCTTCAGGTGAGTTTCAGTTTTGATGCTCTTTAATTTCGATTTATTTTGATGTGACCGCTTAGTTGCTTAGCCGTTCTCACGAGCTATGGGAAGCCTTCAAGATTTGGAAATTTGATGGGGATCCATTTTCAGTCTTAAAAATTCTATCTCTCTATTTGTTTTGAAAATATAAATAGTCTCCCTGCTGTCTATTGTCAATCATCCAATATTGAAAGGAACTTTATTATTCTTCAGAATTCTTTCTCAGTTTGGATGCTATTTGTGGAACTGATCTGTTGCATCTTAACATATATATATTTGTTGTACCGGAGAGTTCTGTCTATTTCTCTGACAACAATTTTTGATAAGCGTGAAGCGATGCACTATCGTTACTGATACTTGTTGCCCATGGGTACTGTTAAGGTTCCCTTTTTTAACGTCACTGTATTTTACGTGAATTTCAACAATAAGGAATGTTTCAGAAGCACGTATAAATTAAGTAAAAGTGTTTGGTTAAGGTGTCGTTTCCAATATGACATTGGAAGACGGCTCGAAAAATTTGATAAAGGTAATTTTAACCTTTCTCAATACGTCACGTTCTGGGCTAGCGTTTTTGATCGAAAATTATGTCGTTAAAACCATGTTGGAGCAAGACGCTTTTTTTACAGCATTGGAATTCGTAAAACGGCTTGCTTCCTCTTAGCGAGCCATTTCGGCCAATATTGATTAGATCGCATTTGTGTGCAAATATTCAAGATGAGTGCCACATGAATTAAGGCGAATGAAGTTGGGTCAAGTTTTCATATGCAGCGGAAACTTGAAAAACATTCGTTTCATCTCTGAACCAGATTTGATTTTGAATAAAAGAATGTTTGTTTTATGGCAAGACATTTGAAGGCAAATACGTTATTAGATTTTAAAACCGAACGAAAAGCTCATTTTGGGGAAGCACTGTCAGCAACTGAATAATTGAGAGACAGTAGTCCAAGCAAGGAAGCTGGCGATATTTAGCAAGAAAGACATACTTCATAATGACGATGCTAGTCCATGCGCTGCTTCGGGAGCTCTCCAAAAAGTGCCAAAACTATTCTGAGAAATTCTATTGCATTCACCATACTCCTCGTACTTAGTACCTTTTAATTGTCACTTAGACCTTACAAATTTTTTTGTATGGCGAAAAGTCAAAAAAATAAAGAAGCTAGGTACAAGCGATGGTTTAATTTGCCGCATGAAAAAATGAAATATTTTTGAAAATGGGGTATGCAAATTGCCCTCGCACTTGCAAGAAGCTAGTAATAATAGCATTTATATTTCAATAAAGTCTTTTGAGAGATGAAAGAATCACTGTCGTGCTTTATTCCAGAGAAGAACAGAACTTTTCGGTAGATTTCTGAGATAAACTTAATAAGGTACATCTACGATGCTAAGTCAATAAAAAACTCGGAACCTTAGTTGCAATTTATACCCGCATCTCACAGGTGTGCAGTTTGGTGTGCTACCAAGGGCACTTGCCAAGTCCTTATTTTTTCTTTCTTTCAGTTTTTCACTTATCATCATTGTATTTTTTGGCAGCATTCTCCACTTGACGAGTTCAGTGTAGTAGGTCATTTTCTCGAGCGCTCATGGTGTAGACCATAGATATTTTATACGATGAAACTCAGTAAACAATGAGTACTTTAGTTTTGAGTAATATTCTTATGCATTAATGGTGTTGGTCACGAATATTATACAGTGAAACTCAGCAAACAAGTAATTATATCTAGTTTAGCTGGTAGTTTGGATATTGAACTCGGGTATCACCTTCATATCCTGTTCTCTATTTTTTTACCAATAACATGTAATGCTTCTATATTTATATAAGAATTATTCTCACCCTAGTGAGTCAATTACAAAACTTGGAAAAATGAAAAGTACTTGATAGCTTGTTAGCTCACTTACTAGCTTAGTAAGCTTACTTTAGCTTTAATTTTTCACGCGATTGGCAGCACACTAGATCGTAATTTATCGGAAAAAAAAGTCCGTTATAATCCATCATAGTTTATAGAAGATTAAATAAATTGTTAGGAAAGACTAGTAAACCGTGCTAGTTATGAGCAAAATTATAAAATGATAATAATGGAATTGTAGACTGTCAGATCATCTTTTGAGTTTATTGGATTACCTCTGCATACCAGTAATTTACATATCTTACGAAATAGAATAACTAGCGAGAAGCATTCTTTGTTGTCGTGTCAGTTTTTATATTAATTCGTTCGAATGTTTAGATCATCCATTGGGCAACGTATTTGGAGGTTCATTCACTTGTGGATTAATTGCTTCGAAGATTCAACATGCTGTCCGACAGCGCCTAGATATGGCTTGTAAATTGTTGTCAGTCCTACAACTCTATGCGGAAGACACTGTATGAATATATTGTACAACAAATTCTTGTTGCGTACTGTTATATTACATTCTTTAGACGCGCTTCAAATATTCGGTGTTTGATTTTCCTACTCTTGAGGCTAGTTTCAATGGTATCATCAACTTATACAGGATGTTTGATGCACAGCTCGGTATGAGATTAGCCAGGTATGTTTTCGAAAGGTTTCTCATTTCAGATTGAGTTTCTCTTATTCTTTTTATTCATTACTTCTATTTTCTTTTGTAAGTTTCATTCGCTGAACTCTGATACCATATGTTTTTTATACAAATAACCAAGCATATACCTTTAGAGATAGCGCACAAATATCTTTGTGTAGTTGGTTCTTATCTGAGGAGGGAGTGGAATGGATATGCAAAGCGGCTCATGTTGGCCTTCCTGAACTAGGTCACAATGTCCCACAATTCAACTACTTCTTGGACGTAGTCGTCAGTGTAAGTTAATATTTTCTTGTGTTTGGTACTTCTCTATTTTGTCTGATTGTTAAATTTAGGCAGCTTTACATGTTCTTTCTCCACAGTCACCACATGGATTACTCTTGAGAATGTTAGCGACACATAAAGAGTATACAACTCTTAAGGTATATGTCAATACAAATCATTTGTACATGTTGATGTGTCGGCGACTTTTGCCCAATTTTTTAAGTGATAGGTGTTTATAGTTAAACATCAGTTTGCTTTGATGAACCAATACAATTTGGTTTCCAAGAAAAATAATTTAGTTTGGAAATGGGAAGATGGTGTAGTTGAGCAGTTTATCTATGTAGTTTTAAAAAAATTTTAGCAACGTAGTTGGTGATTCATATTTGATGAGAGCATGACATACGACCTACTAGACTCGCGAGAAATTCTAGCGAGTTATAAAAGTGAAATTCTTTAAAAAAAGTTCTGAAAAAAAAAGAGGAATTGGGTTGTGGAGTATGTTAGAATAAATATTGAAGGGTTTGCTGAAGCTGCGATATAATATAATGGAAAACGAAAACTTGGCTACTTTGCGCTATGTTCTGTGATAATAAGAGTGGAAATATCTGGATTCTGGTCCTTTTTTCTATGGCTAGAGTCTAGTTTTCGAGAAATAAAAGTAGTAAATAACGCAATTGAAAGAAAATGATATATCTCCGAAACAAATATGATAAATGGAAACTTTTTTGTACCTTAGAACCTATGTGCGTTATACACTGATGATATTTCTAAAGAACTGCGACCTTTGGTAACATTTTACAACGCTATTGCTTACTCTGGAATCGGTAAACCTCTCAAGGTACTAATTTTTGTTCATCTGATTTAACTGAGTTTCCTTACTTTGTTGTTGGTAATTTTGAAAATCGACCTAATCACCTAGTTCAGGCAATGACAGCTTTTAGTACGGCTGCTCAAGGGGTCGTTGACTCAAATAAGGCGCTCCTGTTTGCTCTTTCTCCTATTGGACAACCTCTTCAAGAAATCAATATTGGCGATTACTATGTTTTGGTATTTTCTTATAATTAGAAACATAGCATCATACTTCCTAATATAAGCTTCCAATAAATGGTTTGATTTTTAGGCTCTCAGCTACTTGCATAATCATCATCATAGTGAGGAAGTCATCAAAATGGCACGATGCGCAATTTCTGCACTACCGCCAGGACACGAATGCACTGTTAGTTTTTAACGTTTTTGTTGTTAGTAGGCTGTGAAGGTACTTGAACGAATCTAATGAGCGCGAGCATTCAGCACATTGCTAAATAGACACGTCACATTTCAAAAATTTTGTAGAAGTTTAGCTGAACTACGGCACCTTATCCGTTATATAGCCTTCTGACTACACCATTGAATTTTCATCTTTTCCGCTCCTCGAAGCAACGTTTGTAGGAGAGTGATGTTAAAAGTCCGCAAAAAAGCTGAAGAGCGACTCCCCATGTTTTTTGATCACCACCCTCGTCTCTCTAGAACGAAAGTATTATTTGTTCTGCATATGGATGTAAATCATTGATCATAATAGAGTTATAATGTCGAATAATTAATTTTTCGAAATAAATGATAACAAAATTGACAAAAATGGCGATGTCTTAGAATAAATAATGAGGCAAGAAAGAACTTTCGAATTAATAATTTCCAGGTATTGAAGACTTCATATATTTAGGGTGAAATTGAGTTATATGCGTAAAACCTTACTATACCCTACCACCGTATTATTTTTTATGTATTCATTCATATAGAGCCATGGAATTAAATTGTGGTTACTCGATTTTCTCAAAATAAGACAGTCAATATTAAAAAATATGACTATAGAAAATAATTTTTGCTTTCAAAATGTTATTTTAGTCTCGAATTTATGTTACGCTTTTCAATCACCTTGTCAATCAAGAAAACTGGTGCGATGCTCTCTCGAGTATTTTCCAAAATACGGCACGTTTTTTGAGTCTATATATTTCCGCAGTGTCATTTGTAATATATAGTTTCCATTTTGTTGGAATAAATCACTGAACGAGATTTTACTTAAATTCGATGTTGCTTATCTTCACTTCTATGGAGATAATGTGCTAATTTTATCTCGTTAATTTTCTTTAATATTTGTGTACTGATCGATTTAGGATATGGAAGTAAAACGAATGACTTTGAGGGAGCTTATATCTCGTATGTTACACGTACAAGATTGGAAATCAATTGTGGAACTGAAATATGGGAAATTAGAAGAGGAGGTAGGTTTTTTTTTCAAAATTTTCGGTCATCACATAAATAGATGCATTTCTTTGATTCAGGCTGAAAACATACTTTTAACTGCTGCACGTACACAAGAAGCAACGGCTTCGCCGCATTTATTCAAGTTGATGTTTTCTTTTTACATGAAAAGAAATGATTTTGAAAGTGGTGGGATACACGAGAAAATAGTCTAAATGTCCTACTATAAATTTCCTATTGCAGGCCATAAGTAGGGCAATACTTTCGTAATTATATGAAATGAAACAGATTATTTCAAGCAGCACGAGCTCAATATGAGTATGCGTTTGTTTTGCGAACGCAGACGGAGCAAACTCCTGAGATTCTACGTAGACGGCGTGATGCACTAGCAGTTGCGTCGACACTTCTTGATCTCTTACCTAAAGTGGATCGATTTTTGTCCTTTCCACAAGAGGTTGGGTTTTTCCCGTAGATTATTTCATTGTGATATTCAAGTACTATATTTGAAGCTTACTGAAGAGGAAGACCATGGAGATTCTGAGGAAACATCGATGGATATAACACAGGAAATGATTGACGTTGCTATGGTTGATGTGATCGCGGACGAATTGAATATTGTCCCACCGCACCGTACTACAGTACGTCGACGGATGTTCATCTTGACAGCAGACATGTAATAATAAACTGCATATTTTGATTATCTCCCAAGCGCAAATCTAGCTTTTCTTGGTGGTAATCAATCGCAAGCACCTGTTTTTTGCAACATGTCTGTATTGACGATTTCTGTAGACATGGTTGTAGTTTAGAATCATAATTTGGCAAAAACGAATTTTGTATTTAATCTGGTTCCTATTATTATTTTTGCTGCAACTAACTTGTGTAGTAACGAATTCTAGGTTATGTGAGGAATGGGTCATTGCAAATGCCAGAATGGCTCTATTGCCATCAGGCAAAGTGCCACCATCTGAACCAAAAGAAATCGTCCATGATTTGATCTCTGTGAGAAATTATGATCTTGCATTCGATGTATGTAGGTTGGTTTTAATTAGGCTCTATCATTATTTTTGTAATCATGCAATGGATTTCTCTTAGTTAAAGTATCACTCGTAATCCCAGTAAAATTTACTATCAAGGCATTGTGATGTGTCCGTAAATGACTTGTTGTATGCCGTTACGCGTGAATCAATAATGATAGATGCGGATCCTACTGACATTCCACCGGCTTGGATACAGTTTAATCAGCGTTATTCGGAAGATCAAGGACCCAGGTTTATCTGTATTTTTTTTTCATAACAATGCAAAAATACCTATCATTTTATATTTCTTAGGATTCATTTGTCGTGGAATGCGTCTACAAGTTTAAAGTTTCGTTTATAATAAAATAGCAGTTTGAATGATCTTTGATAGTTTCTTCATGTTTTTTGTACCTTTTGTGTCTACACACTACATGCTGTGATCAAAAATTTAGAGATTTTATTGTACTTATCGACTTTGATTGCTAGAAATCATTCTCTTCGCTATGCGTGTCCATACGTTATAGGTAATATTTTTTGACCATTTAAAAAGTGGTGAGTTTTGCAAATTATGTAAAAAAAAATGCACATGTCAAAGCGAGATATTCGAAAACCAACGTAGTCTGACGTCATCTCCCACTCATTTTATTCACATAGGAAAATTAGGTTATTTTAGAGACCATTGGTCTATTGTGCGTGGGATGGTGGCACATGCACAGCGTCTCTGGCCTAATGATTCGCGGATAATGAAAGCTGTGACACGAGCATTTTTGAGCCATAAATTACCTGTCCCTTATTGGTTGGAGAAAGAGTTTGTGGTCAGTTTATTATACGAAGAAGAAGAAGTCTGTAGTTTAACAGTGGTGTTCATGTGCACTTTCCATCAGCTTTTTTTCATTATAAGGTCAAACAAATGCTAGATTTGGAATTCTGAGAATTTCCATTTTTCTGATGTAAATGCAAATTGTCAGATGCGTGATATTGGGAGCTATTTGAGATGTCTTATTGAATATGGTGCAATATCTGATGGCTTAAAAATTGCAGCTGATTGCGTTGATGATGAAACAAAGAAGGTTTGTGTTAGTAATCTACTTAGTTTTAGATCTTTCGTCCACTTATGAAAAATTTCAATAGAATGTGTTGATTTTGCTAGGGAACTTCTGTATTTAATTTTCAAATCACTATTCAGATCAAGTCAATTGACTCAAGGGTATGGCTACCTCTAACTTGTATTAATGATTTGTTAAACTTAAAAATTACAGAAAGCGAAATGCCGGTGGGTTTTCTACTGAAGCCAACATTTTTTACTATCATCTTTCAAGTTGCAGTTTTAATATTAGAATTTACTTCCTAAAAATGAATGATTGAAGATAATTTAACATTCACTTTTTCATGACTTCAACGTTTTGTAAAAATGCAGTTTTTTCTGAAAGCAAACAATGTTGTATCGCGTGAGGACGTAATGATTTGCATGCCAAACATTTTAGAAAATTGCCTCCAAGCAATTTTAAAATTTAGTAAAAATTGGTTTGTGGCAAATTAATAAACCCGCGTATAAGTACATTTTTCCAGCTGCTTTCTGCTCTTCATGACAAGCTGAATGTTTATTTTAAACGAATACAGAGCTTCGAGACTGCAGCAAAGTTGTCGAACTAATTCATTATAAGTTCACTTTTCTTTTCTTTCTTAGTTCTGAATCTATATCTTCAAAAATTGAATTGTTTTGTTGTTGATAATGTTCTTTGTGTCCATGTAAAATTGCAATGTTGCTTTTGATGACATGAATCTCTTGGATTTCTATGAAAGCGTTCTTGCCGATTTAGTATGATATGCAATAAAATATTTCCTCCTAGTGTTTGATTGCTAATAGCGTGTGTGGTAATGTGTATCCATTTTTAGTTATATGTTCAGATAATTTTTGGTTTACTTTCTGATTTAATCTGAGAATGCTGCCTTACACTATTCTGGTGGGTGTAATATAGCATTCTAGCATCGCTAGCATCACCATCACGAATGGATGACACTGACATACTTATAATTGGTTCATCTGAGACCGCACAGGTTAGTTTTTCAGATCGTGTGCTCCTTTTGTAGGCAAGCTGTTGGCTATTATGAATCAATAGTTATTGTTTGTGTTATGATTTTGCCCATTTTTATGAATAATAAAGCTAATAGATTGGGCCAACATCACAACTCATTAGTGGTTGTGATCGACGCGATTCTTTCTTTATGGGAAATCCTCTTCGTCGATCATTTTCTCAGCCTGCGTTTCCATCGTCAGCGACAAGAAGTGTGTTTTTAGTCTTCTATTATTGTTTTTTTATATTGATAATAAGTATACCTGTAGGATTGCAGTGAAAACAGTCATAATTTCATATCTTAGTTTCCAGTTTTGGAAATCATTTCAACTTTTTGAAAATGTCTTCTAAAGTATGGTAGAAAATGGGGATTGTTTTCGGATGTCGACGCTTCGAAGCAGTCTTGTCAAACAAGGGCTCTAATTAGTCCAATAAAGAAGAAGGTTTTGAAAACGCAAAAAGTAGTTCAAGAAGAGTTCTTTGGAGTATACTGCTTAATAAGTAGGAGTTCGATCAAGCATTATAAGGTGTGATTACTCTCTACATTGTTCAATGATCAGTATCCCGATACTTGCTCCTATTTTTATTTATTCTCATCTGAAGTTTGCATTGAATTTTTTTCTTCAATGTGCTAAATGTCAATTTACTATAGAATCGATGCTATATCGGATATACTGTGGATCCCAATCGTCGTATCCAACAACATAATGGAGGACAAGAGAAAGGAGGTGCCAAAAAAACCGATAATCGTGGACCATGGTAATTTCAGCTGTTACTATTTGAACAATCGAACAGTAAATTAGTAATACCAGGGATATGGTTTGTATCATCCACGGTTTTCCGAATAGTGTTGCGGCCTTGCGCTTCGAATGGGCTTGGCAGAATCCAGAAAAATCTCGTGCCATCAAGAATCTCGTTTTGAGAAAAGCACGGAAAGAGACTCCATTCACTTATAGGTGGGCAGTTGGCGATAGTGTTACTAGACCTGATTGATTCTAATAAATTAATTGTTCGAAGTGTCTTGCAATTCTCATACACTAGACAAAAAGACTTTTTTCCAGGGGAACTGTAAGTAGTTTGAGCTCCACTTTAGACAAATCATAACTCTAAAAGTTTTTTTGCATTGTACCATTCACTTTCATGAAGCTTCCTTATTAAGATTGCGGATTGCCTGCCATTTAATGAATTGTCGACCTTGGAATAACTTTGCCCTCACATTTCGTTGGTTATTACCGGTAAGTTATGTAATGTGTTGTGATTAATGCAAAATATTTTGTCAGCTGTTTTCCTTTTGTTCGTTTTGGGATTAGATCTTTGACCGTTCAATTAATATGTCGAGATTTTTGTTATAGCTCGAAGAAAAGCCATTTCCTGAAGAAATCCCTCCTCCTATGCATGTTCGCAAAATGTATGGATTGGTGGAAAAATTGAACAGTGAAGTTCCATCTGAGAAAGCTCGTTTTATTGAAAAAGGAGTATGCCATCTGTGTGGGAAAGAAATTTGCAAGGTGATGATGATATCAGCGTTTTTGCGCTAAAAGTAACGGGAAGCTTTTTGAAGCTTAACCATCTTGTTCGATGCCAATCCAGATCGTGTGCCATCCATTTCCATGCGAAATGCTTAGCTGCGAATGGGTTAGGAAATATTCGACAGCTGTTATATCCAGTTCAAGGAAATTGTCCACGGTGATTTACTAACACTTGACAACTTCATTCTGTCACTATTTTTCTTATAGTATTATTCATTAATTCATTTTAATGCTTAAGGATAACAGTCTAGAATATTCAAATGCGTTACAATAATGTTATGTGTTACAGATGTTCGCAAAACTACTTGTGGGGTGATGTGATAAGAGACCAAAGAATGATCATTCTTTATAACGATGCCCAGGATAACGTTCTCTTGAAAGGTTTAGTGCCGAAGATGTGCCAGTAGCAGACTCCAGAATCTGTTATTGTTTTTTAAAAAGTAGCAATTTAAATGAGAAAAAAAAGAATTATTTTTTTTGATTACTCAGCAGTAGACCATCATAATCTCTTTCAATTTTATCTGTGTTGTTACTTTTAACGTGCACATACATTCACTTTGTTCGATATTTGTTATTAATTATTGATGTATAAACAATACTTAGTACATCTGTTACTCAGCTTTAAACAATTTTTCGATGGAATTAATTTAGTCGTATTCAATCCGAAGGAGCAGCGGATGTTTCACATCTGTATAGTTGTACAGTTATATTTACATAATTTCTCTGACATGCATCCATCCTATGACATATATACTAATGTTTACTTATTTACTGTATTCATGTCAGTGTTTACGCATTAGTGATCGTTTCTTGGACATTTCATAGTTTTATGGTTTGTGCTTTGTTTGCTAT
>KN716153.1:460704-475658 GCA_000816705.1 Dictyocaulus viviparus | reverse complement strand
GTGAGGATACTTTAATAGGAGGGTAATTCCTTGGAATTCTAAGTGATAAAATGATTAGAATATTTCCTAGAAAGCTGTTCTACTTCTCATAAGATCAATTTGACATATCACCGACGATCATGGTTTCATTCAGTAAAGTGTAACGGTCGTAGAAAATGCATTTTCGATATCGAAACAGACTTCGCTGGCCTTCGTCTGCATTCTCAAATGGATTCGATGACGTGAAACGTTTTCAGCTTCAGATGCAAACGCTATATCAATGCTTCTCTGTGGAAGTATGCGATTGAGTCATAAGACGCTGGAGCTGAATCTGCTTCCACGATTACGACGTCACATGCCATCTGGGATATCATGTAGATACTGCTTTTATTATTGATGAAAAGAAGGCTTACAACAAAATGTAAAGTTGAGAGGAATTTCAAAGAATGAGGTTACGGGGGGAAATGAAACTCATTAAAACGAATGATTAGGAGTGAATGATAGTAGTCAGTGGATTAGAGGATCACTAACATTAGATAAAATTAGCTTTGGCGTAGATCAATCCCTTAAGACACGAAGGTCCCTTATCTTACCCAGATTTTTCTGGTACCAATTCTCTGATTTCGGAGGGATGACGGATTAGGTAGGTTTGGAGGCGGCCGCGAACTACTTTGGACCTACGTGTCACTGTGTCACTTCCATCACTGCGCCACTACATCGTCCTGTGAAATTATTACAATAATATTACAAAAATGCATATATTAATATTCATCAGCTTCAAAACGAAACCATATCTGGCTACTTTTTCGATATACGAAAAGCCGTCAATTTTATATGGTGTTTGTATGAATGACCCTCATTACGGATTGACGGTAACCATCTGTGTTGGCTGAAAGGAAGAACATTACGCAGGTGGATCATCATCACATCATCATCATCATCACTAGTGGATCACTTCTATGGTGCTACGCCATCGAGCTAATTCTTCTGATAGTTCATTTGACTAGTTGATTGCGATTGTAGGGAATGATCATCTTCTTGTTTTAGTCATTTATTAGAAGAACATAAGAAGTACAAAGTGTATGTCATCACTTCGTCACACTTTCAAATGCCTTTTATTATTTTCTTCATTATAAAATATCATTTAAGCAATTTAATCGCTCTTCAATTTGATGCTTGATACGTTCTTTCACGTCTTCTTACGGTAGCAATCGATTTATCATTATTGATAATGTTATCTGTAAAGTTCTATTGACCATTGAACTCTGAATGTTATATGTGTTAGATGTTATAAATGAGTCAAATGAGTTATATGAGTGTTATATGTTAAATGTTGAGTTATGAGTTGAGTTAAATGTTATATGAGTTATATGGGTTATAAGCTAGAATGATTTGTGTTTTGCCACTAAGATTACTTACGATTGCCATTCTTATCACTGAGCCATTCTTGAGTTCATCGTATCGACTAAAGTCCTTATCAACGATAACTGAGTTACTTAAGAACTCTTTTCATGAAATCTAACAATGGAGCATTATGTTCGGTTGCAATTGCATCTGCGATCATTCCACAATTCATACATTTCCAAATTTCCTTTTACAAACACAAAAGGATTTGATAAAATTGCCCCGGGCAAATCGTATAGAAAACGTAATTGTTTAGTTTTTTATGCAACTTTATAGTAATCAACGATCAATACCTCCAAGAGGAAAAACATAAAGATAAACAAAATTAACGTATGTACGTAGAACATCCAACTATTGTTTTGGAAAAAAAAATTCCCTCTAATAATTAGTAAATGTCAAAAACAGTGCATTTTTTTCCCTCAAATAATGTGCTCGCTTCATTTACTCACTATTTCAAAAAAGTTTCATGAGAAATTTTACAAATAGAAGACTCATTACGAGAGGTTATCAAGAATTATATTCTATGTTTATGAGCTTTTATGCTAATATTTATTCCTCCTCGTTCTCATAATTCGGTGGCGCAGCGGCTCATTCATCGAGGTGCTACGGCGACATGCAGGTCACGAATCAGTTCGAGGTCGCCCTCAAACCTACCAAGCCTGTTATTTCTCCAAGGTTGTTAATTAGGTACCAATCAGAGAAGCTATTAGCGTTGACTTGGTGAATAGTGGTCGACTCAAGTCATTGTATAGATTAAGAGGCTCGTATCCAATCATCTTCACGATATCGCATTGAACACGAATGCGTAGGCGTATAATTATTGCCGCAAGGGACTGGACAACGCTGAAGCTTATGTGATTATATTCTTCTTTAGCATATTCAGTTATGAATGTGATTTATCTGATTGTAAATTTTGAAAATAATAATTCTCGTACTGATCGTATTTTTACTAATCGTGTTTATTATTGGTTTCTTCTTCCTATTTACTTTAGCGTAATTATGCTGAGTTAGTTGCAAAATGTAGAACCTCAGACGGGACTCGAACTTGCACCCTACAGATATCCTGTCTGTTGTGCTTATCCAGTACACTACCGAGGCTGACGCTCTACGAACTAGTTTTTTCTTTTCTCGTTTCATATTATGTTGCTTTTTTAAATGTTATATTGAATTGCAGTGTAATACTGGACAATTATTTTTGACTCATTTCTGTTTTTTTTTTAAATTCGTCATCACTTTTTCAAGCGTTAAATTAGCCAAACATCGCGTTTGTTTTTACATTGAGTTTGATTGGCGAATTTCTATTAAGGTTTTCATGAGGTGTGGAAAATTTATTGGAGGACAGCATAGCACAGTGGTGTAATGTGCCTCAGTAACGCCGAAGCTCGAATCAGTGTAAGCAATTGAATCAAACCAGTTATTGTCCGCCCTCGAGTCAACCAAGCCAGCAGCCGTCTCCCCGGGGCTCGATGAATTGGTGCCAGAACGATCTGTTAGCATGAGTAGCGCTAATTTATTAAGATAACTCTACTCAAGTCATTGTTAAATGAGGACGGTATCACGATGAAGACGAGTGTGTGTCGCATCACACAACAATGACAAGTGATAAACACAATAGGAGTTAAATGAGGGAACGGCTTTATCCACTAAACTACGGAAATTTCTATTTATTCCAGTTTTTAGTAATGTTTACAAGAAGCAAAAGATACTTGTCAAAAGAATAGCAATTTTAAATGGACTTTTTTTGCTTTCAAAATGATGCGATGAGGAGGTCACACAGCGGTTTGTGTCCGCACTCAGATTTCAGCGACCTCAAATTATGCTATGAAGCAGAACTCGTAATGCGTGACGATTTGCATAATGATTGGTCAATATTAGAAATATTTCTGACAGAGATAACAACTTTTATTTACTTTTATATTTTTTGAGGTTTCAAAATATTTATGAGATTTTGAATCGTTCTTCTTTGTTTTTTAATGCCTCACATCACTAATTGAGGTTTCTTATAGAAATCAAAAAACACAAAAGACAATATAGCATTCAAATAGATTTTTTTAAAATAATAATTACACTTATAGGAAGCCTAGAGACTCCAATATTATCTATTACATCTAGAGGTTATTCCGAGGTCATTTGGTCTATTATTTCAATGACATTCTTATTTTGAGGTTAACATTTCTCATAACTCTATGGTATCATGATTTTGTTAGGAAATTTTCCTCAAACTACTCGAAGAGTTCAATCACTGTATGTGCTACCATTTAACACCTACGTTATCGTTATCATTCTTCAGTGGTGCGAGATTTCAGCCCTAAATTCAGCTTATATCTATTAATCAGTAACAACTAGTGTGGAGTAATTTTCCCTTAGAACTCAAAAATTAGTGAGGACAGGAATTCTAAGCCCATAGCGATGCATTTTTTTCCTCACTAGATCTCTAGCGCTTTTATATTTATTTGTAATTTAATTTTTATATAAATTTTATGTGATAACAGTAGAAATTATATTAATCCTATCAGCTTCAGATTCTGAGGTAAATTCATCCCTCATAAATTGACGATTCTTTTTTTTTGTTCCTATTGAGAATCCATCATTCACGCATTATTAAAATTTCCCAACATTCTACTTAGTTCATAATTCATTTTACATAAAACTATCATTAGCATATCCACCTCAACCTCATATCATTCCTATATCGATTTTTGTGATGACGTCATGAAGATCAAACTATATTAGTTTATATCATAATAGTGTTGACTTTTAAAGAACATGTATAAAATATGTCTGTCTTTAGAAAAATGTTAACAGTACTTAGAAGACGTTAACTTTTATGACACTTGAAGCTTTTATTGTGACGGTTCATTTGTCACTCCATAACGAGTTCTTCTCTAACACAGCACATTTAATTGTTTCTGGATTTTCCTTACAACGTCTCTTCAATGATTACCGATGTTTCGAACTCTGAGGAAAATTCCTTAGTTGCTTTTGTTTAAGAGTTTAGTAAACAAAATTTGCATAGATATTTAATATTAAAATCGGTCGATCATGCTGAAAATCATATTGATCTACCCGGAACTCATCTACACTACAGGACGTTGACGTCTCGTTCCTTTGTGATTATTTGTTTTTGTGAAATCTAATGAACCAATACTACTTGTAATTAGTATAAGAAATAATATATGAAAATAAAAAATAACTACCTCAAATGCACAAAGAATGAGTCAAGGAATTGGTAGTTCACTGCGTGCTGAATGGAGGTTCAAATTGATCACTTCGTTTGCAGTGATTTCTGATCTCTTAAATATCTAAATAAGACATTGATTTCGTTCTTAATTGATATTTTTACAATAATCAAATTTGTTACTCAGTTTATATTTATTGACTCGTATAGTTTATTAGGTGAGGTTCATTGTCGTTGATTGAGTGAGTTGATGATCGAGGCGCAAACGACAACGACAACGACGAAAACGAATCTTTTGTGCTTCTGCCGTTTGCCGAACATCACCAGTTTATGTTGAGTCGACATAGATTAAGCTTAATATTCAAGCCATAGAGTTTTTCGATGATGAACATCATCGCCGTGATCCTCAAGTTTTCATTCACTCCTCAGATTAATCGATTAACTCTCAGGTGCTCTGCAATTAACATATCAATATTGTTACTCGAACACCTTTGATAATTTAGTAAAACGCGTCTTATTTAGTCATTAAACTCGTTGTTTATCTTTCTAATTATTCCTAAAGAACTCCAACACAATGAGGAATACATTGTGAGGAAGCGAAAAATTTGATTAAGAAGTCGGCAACTCCTTACAAGCTGCATATCATTTTGGAACACGTACTGTTTTTCGTTAGAATTACCTCATTGGGCAAACATAACATTCTGGAACTCTTCCGATAATCCCTCAATCATTTTATGCACTCAGCAATGTTCATAATTATATGGATCGTTTCAACAAATAGCCATTATATTTAAATGTGAATATTATTTTGTTCGACACAGAAAACTAATTGATATTTGAGTCGAAAAAAAAAAGAAATCGATTTCCTCAAAACTCCTTACTCGTGCAAACACATTAGTGGTTACCTCGTTCTTAGTGGTAACCTCGTTTGGTTTTTGATTTATCATTTCGTAAACGGTTACAGCTTTCTGTCGTTGTTAGTGGAAAATTGTTCCTCAAGAGATTTTGTCGATTAGTGGAGTCACAAGAACTCCTCATGCTCTTTTAGCTTTTCGTGGAGAAAAAAATCAACATAAATGCTGAAGTATTTAACACTTGACGACAATTTAATTCAATTTCCTTTTCACCTCTAAAAGATTTCCTCTGAAATCGTTTGCTGATTTAATGACAAGCTAAAATAGCTGGATTTAATGATTAGCTATCTGTAGTGTTTTTTTTTTCTGCTGAGTATACGGTAAAGCTGTGAGTAGCACTAAAATAATGAGTACTAGTTTATCTAAGCACCTTATTTGAGTGAGTCAAAAACTCAAACCGTATTCAAATAAGCGTTCTAAAAACGTTATACAAGCCGAGAGATTTTGATCTTAAAAATATGCCAACTACTGATCTTACAAAACTTCACAAGCATGCGGATGACTTCAGTTCAGTTGCACTCAGTTGTTTATGATTTATGTTTGTTTACTATGTTTACTAATGACGTCATTTATAACGTAATACACGGAATTGTTCATTAGCCTTTAAGAACAGAACTGGTTCTCTATACAATTTCATATAAGGAATACAGACAGCATCTCAACGTCACGTAATCGTTCTGAAGATCATCTACGTTGGCAGTGAAACAGATAACTAATTGGATTTCTGGGTGGATTAGAATTAAATTGAGTTCTATTGCGAGTCTAGTGAGGAAATTTAGTAGATTTCTATGGAATATTGATTTTCAAAGTCTATAAATTCTTCTAAGCCAATTAAATTTTTCTATTATTCGTGTTTACTCTATGAAATTTATCATAAAAATACGATTGTTGTTGAAAAAAAAGGAATATTTTCTCTACGGCGTCAAATGACCGTTATACGTTCCTCCTTTTTGAGGAAAGTTTTGAGGAAATCCATTTTCATAAGAGAATTCATATATCATGGATAATTAATTGTTCCTTCTTCAAAATATACACATAATTTTTTTTTGTCTCTAAAGTGTTTTTGTATTGTATGTGATTATGGATGTATGTTAAATTTATTGATTGATCAAATAATTAGTAAAATTGATTAAGCTTATTCGTTAAAGCTAAAAGCTTATGTTAAAGAAAATGAAAAATTTGAGGATACGATTGAGGTATAGCATACGCTCATTTCGTTTACTATAGAATTTACTCATTTTTCCTCAATGATCTCTTTATAAACGAATAAGAATTGATTTGGAATAGTTGAGAGGTTCAGGACGAGTAATCATTGACTAACTAAACGCATTCACAATTTTTTGGTGTAGAGAAAAATCGGACGAGTTCACTTACATATGGCCGATCGATCGGTGTCATTGACGAGTCTTTATCAATCATATGGTACAATCAATCGATACTGATTGTTTTATATTTGAAGTGACTAACGATGTTGGTGAGGTAAAAAGGAGTTATATTGATGAGTTATTGAAGAGTTATCTGAATGCTGCATATTTTGTCTACTCTTAAGTTCATGAAATTTTTTTTTTACTTGATACCAGTCACGAAATGTGGCTCGTAAGTAGGAGAAAGTGGACAGGAATGTGGAGAACAAGTTTTTTTTTTCTCTCATCAACTTCCGAACGATCAAGTCATTGACAAACTACGGAAAATCGGAAAGAAACGGTTCTCTTTGCCAACCTCGTTGATTTGAGGGATATGTTAAATATGGATTCTATCAGAAATAATTAGCTCTTATCATTTTTCTACAACATTCCGGTGAGGCTAGTAAAGGATTGGCCAGTTATCAACTGAACGAGATGTAATGTCGATAAGGTTCGTCGGATCGAATCCGCAAGCGGAAGAAAGCTGGTGAAATTTTGAACTCATGGAATTATGGAAGTATGAGTGGACACAGATCACAGAATTCAACAAAGCAATTGGTTACACATGAGGTCGGAAATTTGCGACGGACGGCTTTGAGCAGCATGTGAACATTAGAGTTCTGTGATTGACTCAAAAATTTATCATCAACAGCATAACCATAATCTTGATAAAAAATGAACGTCTCAATGATCTACTAAAAATCAATACTTCAAAATTAGTTATGGAATTGTGTAAAAATTCACTTAATACGTAATAAAATTGCCAATAGCAAAAAAGGGAGATCAAAATAGTTGTTTGAAAGGATTTCAACTCAAATGGAGCTGAAGTTTCTAGAAGAATCCAAGAGTGGTTCAAAGCGGTTACAACGTAAGAACTTAGTCAGTCACAAATGCCATTCCATTTTCACTAACTCTAAATACCCTCTTTCCTCATCTTCAACAATTACGAAAATTTATTCAAATGAATCTGTACGGATACGGTATATCTCTATATTCATCATAATTATTCAGAATGAGTTAAGCTTTTTGTTGACTCATCTTCTTGTTCAACGTCGTTTGGTTTTCATTCGGCTTTTCGTATCGACATTCACGTTACCCGTATCGATGTCGTCATCACCGGTTTCTTCTTTCGCCGAACAACAGCTAGCTGTAACTTCTGGTCTGTTTTCAACTAATACATAATCTGCTCTGCTCTTGTGATTTTCGTTCTATCATAATTACCGTATCTTTATCGTATTCATACATTGTAAATGTTGACATCTGATTTTCGCATACGGTAGTTATTGATCCATTTTTTTGTACAGAAGATCACTAATCTCGTCGTGAGTAACACAACAAACGATACCTCAAAACGCTTTCAATGCTTTTTTGGTCGCATGCATTTGAGGTACTAACACGTGACGTCATCGTAAACGATAATCTGTCTCCGCAGCGGAAGAGTACTCATAAGAACTGCAGCAGGACTTATTGTTCTGCAATCATTAGACTAAGAAAGGATGGTGATCGATTATGACCACAGTAAATGATCAATAATGAAACTGAGTCAGTTCTAACATTCATAATTTATTTGAGGGAAAATTTAAGCTTATTTTAATTAAAATTGTACCCGTAAGGTAATCGGGAAGCCGCAAAGTGTTGCGCATATTAGGAGCGAAAGAGATTCCTATGGTATAAGTATTTTGATTGAGGAACAAATCAATAAGAATAGAGGAATATTTCATGAGGGAAACTTCCTTTATCTTTGTAGATTAGAAAGTTTCTTAAGATTTATGCTGTCTAAGTATTAAGTGTATTAAGTGAGAAACATGAAAGCTAGAATTGCCTAGAACCTGTATAAGAAAATGAACTATTACGAATGAATAATATCAGGGAGGTATGAGGCAAATGTCCACCTCATTTATACATGTATAATGTGTGTTTCTTTACTGAATATATAATACTGTAATACTTGTTCGTCTAGTAGAAACAACAAATGCATCTGATTTGCATAATCTAGGAAGATGTGTGTTTTAGTTAGTGATGCTTTTGCGCATTTGCAGAGGAGGAGGTCGTTTGCACTCTGGTCTATTCCGGTTTCTTTTTTTTTTCGGGGTTTTATTGAACCCATTGGTAGTTAATTTTTAATAATATGCTCAACCTTAATGTGATTTGATTTTATTTGCCACTCTATTATAAAAATGTAATGTGCCTTTTTTTTGTCCGATATCTGATTTGCCTCATGCAAATTTTGTGGGCGGTTCTCTTATATCTAAGCCTAAATCATTTGTTATCAATATCAAACCGCCTTTCATTTACATAATAAAATGTTTCGATATGAAATTAAGTTAAGTGAAGTTTGAAGAGAGGTTTAATTGAGGCAGTTTTTCTTCCTCATAAAATCTAAGCTTTCAAGGTAGTCTGCATTCTTTCATCTGTACAATTTCCTTTAAATATCGATTTTCACTATCACTCAAATGTATTTTTAAGCTTCGAAGTTTTTTTTTCCAACAAGAAATGATCTTCATTGAGTTCTTAACCTCACAGTGTTTTTTTTTTTATCTTTTCACAGTTAAAATGTTTACTAAGTTTGTAATGTTTTTTTCGAATACGAGTTAGTACGAATTTTCTCTTAAAGTATGCTGTTTGACAAACTGAGGCGTTTCCTCAACTCAACCAATTCGGCTAATTGATAAAATCGATATTTGATAGAACTCGTTAATCGATACGGTCAATTTTTCTTTGTTAAATATTGTAACGTAATTATTAATTGTATCACATTCGATCATAAGAATTTCCTCACGCATATATTTTCACTCAAGTGCTTTTTGTTAGTGCTTGACAGAAGCTTTTCCTCTCGTATCAGGTCAAAGCATTGTGTTTTTCGTGAAGCATTCTTCTTCCTATGCGATTTTGTCATTCTTCATCATCCTCCATCGTGAGTTCGTGACGTGAGTAATAATCGATATTTCTAGTAAATGAAATCTGACCAATCGATAAATCAATAAGAGTCCGTTGACATCTGAACATGTGAACGTTACGAAACGAAACAGAGTTTAATTTGAATCATAAAGTTTTCTATTTGCATGAGTTATAATGTGAGGAGAATCTTATCGGATGTTTTATCCTCAACGAAACTCTTATTTCCTATGCTTCTTCTCTTTTGTGATCACTATTTGGTTTTGATAATTGTATTACTAAAGTATTTAACAATGAGTCTCGAAAAAGTTATTACCTCCTCACCCGATTAACAATGTTAATTAATGATGCTAATTTTACTTCATTGTAAAGAAGTGAAACAAATGAAGAAGGCAAAATGAAATAATATCGTATAGATTTCTTGAAGACGACCTGACCTACCTGAGGTATTTTTCGTCCTCGGCGTTTTCAATATGAGGACTTTCTTTTTTCTTCACGATAATATCGGTGCCGGTTTTTGATTTGATTTATGTTGGTTTGTTTTCGGTGCTTTCAGTTTTTTCGTAGAGTTTGATAAGGTTAAGAAAAAGAACTAAGTGTAACTTACACATTGTGATTATCGATTTATTCGCTAATGTAATCGATAATGAGGTTGAGTGAAAAAGACTGATCTGTTGTATACTTCCTTTATACTTGAAGCTTTATAAAAAAGATGAAGATTTGAAATTTTTTTTCTTAAATAAATATGCTTATATTTCATTAATACTTAAGAAACACCCGATGCTGTAAGAGATGACAATCAAAATGAGGAGGTTGTAGGAAATGAGGCAAGGAAAGAAGGAGACTCATTCATACTCATACTCATTAGCCTCAAAAATTATAATTGTTACCAAATTAATAATCAGTTACGGAACGATTAATGATTTTGTATTAGTGGTTAAGAAACATAAAAAGTATTATAAGAGATGAAAATGAAAGTGAGGATTGTAGAAAATGAGGTAGAAGAATATGAAAAAACTTTTCTATACTTAGTAGATCACAGTCCTCATCAAGACTTATCAGTTACAAAGAAAAAAATTAATTATTCTATCTTATAATGTCGTGGTTAAATTATCACTAGCACTTCTCCTCTATTTTCTCAAGCTATTTTTTTTTCTTTCGTCGTCAATATTTCATATGAAATCAATGCTTTCATCTGCTCTTTTTTTCTTTGATCTATTGATTTTTTATCGTAGTTGGGTAGTTGAAAGGAGGAAAGTTAACAGATCCCTCAAAAATACTTCTTCTATCACATTTTTTGTGATAGCATTGATAAAAAAACCAATTTTTTTTTCACAAACACAAACAAAAAAAAAGCAAAAACAAACAAAACAATAAAAACAAAACAACAAAAACAAAGGAACAAACATTGAAAAAACACATTTCTTCGCGACAGCATTGATAAAATCACTAAATTTCCACCACTAGGTTCATTTATAGTGAGATCAAAATTTTTCACTCATGAAAGAATTTTTGATCTAAAGTTCGATTCTCAGGGATTACTGTAGGTATACGATATGAAACATTCCAGTCAATCAATAATTCGATCATCATCTTGCCACGTTCTATAAGAGTTTTTTTTTCTTTGAAGATCTTAATATCGTGTCAGTTTTCGTGGTTCGATAATCAGTATAAGTTTTTTTTTTTCGTCATCGTATGAAATCGAAAAAGAATATGGCAGTGTGTAAGATTTGATCTATTTAAGTGATCACAATCGTTACAGTTTTCGTGTACAGTATGGCAAACGATGATGTAGAAGAGATTCTGAATTCGTTCCGTGTTACGGTAGTGATTCGGAATCTTATCGTTGTTACGTGCTGTGTTGAAATTGAAATTCTGAATTCTGTTGTTGTTTCGTTTCGTTTGAGTTTCACAGAAGCCATACAAACCGTTACATAATTAGAGTTAGCTTTCTGAGTCAGAGAGTTTTTACTAATGTCTATTTGTTGACATATACGTTCTATGTTACGGAGTTCAATGTTGAGGTAGAATGCTGAATCATTTGCATAACTCAAGGACAAAGAACATCAGTTTAATGACCTTCTAGTTAAATCATAGTTATGCAATGACGTCCGGTATTTAATCCTCATTGAAAAATGTGTTGGTCCGTGTTTGATGAGATGAGTGAGACCAAAAATTTGTGTCAGACAAACAAAAAAAAACAACACCAACGCGTCAATTTAGTGAGGTAGAGAGACCAGAAGAAGACATTTAGACGAAGTTTTCTTCGAAAATGAAACACTATGTTGGACGAGGAAAGAACTTATGAGGCATCATTATCCTCAGGGAAAACGAGCACTCCATATGAAATATTCACATATGAAATCAACGATGTTTCGAAAAAGCTATAAAATCTTTTTCTCGATACAATTCTTACGTCCAATATGATATCGTGGAGGTGGTTGAATGCGAGCTTATTCTGTACTGTGACTTGATTTCATCACTCTTCATCAAATCCGTGCTTTTTATCCTAGCCAGAATCCTCGGGTAACAATTTACCAATCCGGTATGGATGAAGTTTTGATAGGGCTTAGGGGCGACCGCATACTGATTCGAGTCTGCGTATCACTCTTCACCTCCACCGCTACACCACTACGTTCCCAATCATTGAATTGTGCTTTCACACTTATCCTAATGAGTCATCCGTTTATTTAAGCTTTTACGCTTATCTTAATGAGTCCAATCGAATAGTAATCAATATACTCATTTCTGTTTCCAATTCACATTCCGTCACGTTACTCTCTTGCCTCTTGTATACTCCTCTATCGAATAGAAAACTAATTTTTAAAAGCATATAAGAAAAAGCATTGATTTAGATTAATGACTCTTTTTGTTTAATGTATTCATTAGCGTAATTTATCGTTCCATTTAGCCGAAAACTTTTTATTGTCTTCAAGGTCGATCAATTTCTTTTTGCTTTCACTCATTAAGCTTAACGGGAGAAGAAGAACGTCAACATCGTTCACCATAAGCGGATCGTTCACGTCGTTGTTTTCATAACTCAGCTTTAGCATCTGGTGTCTCCCGTGCTCCCTCCTCTACTTATTGTTCATTAATAAACTAACAAATAAATACTACACATTGCTAGTGAGTTTCCGAAATAGTCACTCAATATCCTCACCATTTTTCAATACTTTGATGAGTTTAACAACTACATAGATCGATTTTTATCGATGTCACCTGTCAAGCTGATGTTCAGCATACTGCTATGGTATGAGGTACTGCTATGACGAGCATACCTATGAGATCCGCAAATCGTCCGAAGTGGATAATTCGGTAAGATGAAAACTAAGAACTATTGGCAGTACTGATTTGGTATCGATCGCTTACCTCATCATATCATTTAATGGAGTCAAATCGCACTCGCAATGCTTTTCAATATGTTCTCTTTTTATATCATTGGTAATTCAGCAAGTAGAATGTAGATAGATAAATTGTGATAATTCTAAAAAAAAAAAATGAGGTAGCCTTTTCACTTGATTGAAAATACGATAAGAAAAATGAGGTTATATAATGAGTTCAATCTTTAGAATTCATAAAAATTATTGTGCAATTCGTTTTCTTTTTTTTGTTTCACCTCATAAATAAATCATATTTAAAGCTTAATAGGAATAAATACGGTATCGATGATTGTTTTTGAGTTTTTTATCACTCATATTACTGAGTTAAAATTTAATTCTATTGTTGGTCCTCATTTTGTAGTTATATGAACAACGTTTTAATTAAATTGAAAAATTCGATTTGCTCTTGGTAACTGGCACGTTTTTTTTTTCTTCTCGGAATTTTTATCGATTTCTGTGGAACGGAATGGTTTTTGGTTTGTGCTAAAAATAAAGGAGGTGTCATTTCAGATGGAGGGAAAAAAAAACAAAAACTGATAATTATTGCTCTAAATATATCACAAACACACATTCATTCCCTCTGAGGTTCAAATAATTTTGAGTCTCAAACGATATTTACATACTTCTGTAATGTCACAGTTACTTAAGATTGAGGTAAATTAAACGAATCGATATGTAAATTAGATGGTACTTTACTAATTCTTTTTTCCTCAAGATACCGTACTACAAACGACTTCACACTTTTTAACTTTTCATAATTTTATAATAATTCTTAAACTGTTTAAAATATAAAATATTGGAGTTATCTCAGAAGGAGTCCCTTTGAGTTTATCGAAAAGTTTGTTGTTATTGTTGTTGTTGTTGTTGTTGTTGTTTTGTTGTTGTCATGAAAATATCCTCTCGTCATATTATCCTCATCACATTCACTTATTACCTCAGACAACAGTCGTTCTCATAAACATTTCGATATCGGAAAATTCTTTGTTCTTTTTATATCGACAAGTTGTTGACAAACATGTTATGGGCAAAACATTAATGAGAGCCTCACGAATAATTCAAAAGCTTCATCGTCATATTTTATTAGTGGTTTCTAAATATCGGAAGAAAAAAAAAACGGGGCAGTAAAAGTTGCATTACAAGAAAATCCTCAGAATTTGAGGATCAGTTACAAATCCTCACTGATTAAGCTTTGAATATTTCATAATTTCGAAAAACAACTCATTTTTTGACCGTTATCCGATCCGATCAAAAATCGATATTGATGGCTTTATTGAAAATATTTTTAATAAGTGCTCTCTCTTCTGCCATTATGGTTCTGCCATCATTGTTGATGTTTCATACAGTGAATGTCAGCTGATTTCGTAGAAATCAGCTGTTCTTTTCAACAATTGATATTTTTCTAGTCAATATTGTCACAAAGGGGCGCAGTGGTGCAGCGGTGCAGTGGTGGAAGTGCCACAGTGACACTGAGTGTGTTCGAATATGTTCGCGGTCGCTCCTCAGGCATATCATGCTCGTTTGCCCTCTGGTTGGTATCAGAGTTCGTGGCGGAAGATAACTAGTACGGGAGTGGTGAAGAGTTGTCAACTGAGGTCACTGTATAGACCAAGCTTGTATTCAACCACTTCCACGATGTCACGTTGAACACGAATGCGTTGGCGATTCCCGCCTCAGGGGTTGGTCAACACCAAAGCTTATCTTATCTTATTGTCACAAACAACGAACATTGAGTTCGTTTTCTAACTCACTGCTAGCTTTTCTATCCTTCTTATAGTACGAAACATTCAACGAAATCCACATA
>KN716153.1:433754-460604 GCA_000816705.1 Dictyocaulus viviparus | reverse complement strand
GTGGAAGTGCCACAGTGACACTGAGTGTGTTCGAATATGTTCGCGGTCGCTCCTCAGGCATATCATGCTCGTTTGCCCTCTGGTTGGTATCAGAGTTCGTGGCGGAAGATAACTAGTACGGGAGTGGTGAAGAGTTGTCAACTGAGGTCACTGTATAGACCAAGCTTGTATTCAACCACTTCCACGATGTCACGTTGAACACGAATGCGTTGGCGATTCCCGCCTCAGGGGTTGGTCAACACCAAAGCTTATCTTATCTTATTGTCACAAACAACGAACATTGAGTTCGTTTTCTAACTCACTGCTAGCTTTTCTATCCTTCTTATAGTACGAAACATTCAACGAAATCCACATAGCCCTATTAGAGTCATATTCAAATTAGAATAAGTGTTACAAACAATGAATGAATGGATATAAAAAAGAACCGTGCATTGTAAATTTTTGATAATTTTCGAAACTCTTTTCTGATAAAAAGTCTTACAGTTAGTTTCTATGGTGAGTAGTATAGTCGAGGTCAGATGAATAAGTTCAGCTTAAAAAGATTTGACTAGATGACGCTATGTCACAGATTCAATCCTGTACAATCTGAGGATACGTGAGTGAACGTGCTGCAGTTCTTGATTCGATATGTGGATGATCTTCTTGTAGTTCTTCACTCTACTGGATTCAACCTCTACATTTGAAGAAGTTATACTGAGTGGATTTCATGTGATGTGATCAAAAAGGAATACACAAAAAACTAAGGAAAAGAAGTTAGGAATACGGGATTACTAAGGGAAGAGAGAATACTTTTTCATCCAAAATATTCAAATGCTTAAATAATAAGAGGTGAATGATATATAAGAAGCATATTAAATGAAGCATTAGAACTCATAGAGGGAAAACATTCAATGAGAGCGGCAGCGCTTTCCGTTCTATTTTGCTTTGTGAAATGATTAGCAGCAACATTTCTACCCGATCCCGATCCAATCCGATTCGTTCTTTCACTTAATGAGTAACGAAAATCGCAATCCAGAAGTTTCTTGTCATTACAAATTAGTAGCGTTCGAGTCATTGAGAGGTGGCGAGGAGTCTTCGACGTCAAACCATCATAGCAATTGCATAGATTATAATGTTTTTATTATTTTTCATCCATTTCGATATTACGGTAATCATCTTATGGTAGTTGGTGCTTGTAGTGATTTTGCCCCGTTGATGAATACCTTTTCAATACGTCATGTGACTGTGTTCGATGTATTACTGTGGAGGTAATTGAATAATATTCTGCTCTATGAAATCACTCAAGCTGAGGACTCTTTTACAAATTTAGCGCCGCCTATCTTCCAAGATTTCTCCGGTACAAATCTACCGAATCTGGATGGACGGTGGATTTGATGGACGTGAAGGCGGGCACGAACCAATGTACACTACTGATCCGTATTCCCATTTCGTTTCATCGCAGTACTTCCCTCAGATCTGCTATGTACTGCCCCGAATTGATCTAGTTGATCAATTGAGATTCACTATTAGTGTTCAATAATTATATTTTTTTTATCAATTGCTAACTATTTTAGTCATTTAGAGTAAAAACAACAATTAATTAGGAAGAGTAAAAACAACTTGAGGAAGTGAGTGAAAATTTCACCAACATTACTTGAATCGATATAATTTTGTAAACATTTCTAGTTAAATATTTCCGTAGATATTTATAAAATTATTATTTATGTAACCAATTTGACGAAAAACTGAAAATTGTTGTTGTTGTTGTTGTTGTTTTTGAGATGAAATGAAACATGGTAAAGTACAGGAAAGTGTTTTTCGTTAAGCAATTGTTTTAGTGTTTATCGAGGTCGAGGTAAAGAGGAAAACTCTACGAGCAATAAAATATTACAATAAATAATGCTCACTTTCAATCAGCTATTTGTAAAAAAAAAACTATATTACTAATATTTTAACGATCATGACATATACATGTTTATGCTTATTTGTTTATTTATTTGTTTATTTGTATTTACATTCGTCGTAAGAAATATAGATATCGATCACAACTGTAAAGTGTTGTGTTGTGCCTGTCAATGATAACAATAGCAACAACATCAACAACAACAACGCAGCATATTTTCTGTTAATTCTATCATTTCCTATAATCACTCATCAATTTTTCTTCTTGTTAGCATTGAAACGAATAAAGAAGCTGAATATGCAAATGATATGTAAATTAGAAGAAATTATCTCAATTATCTGTTATTGAAATAATCTTTAACAATAAAATATGTTAGAAGTTAATTGCATAAATATTTATCTGCACTGTTCTTATTATACTACGACACGTCAGTGCACGTCTGTCATTCATTTCGTTGTCGTTATCGGTATGTTGTAGTGTTTATTCTGTTTATTTTTAGTACATTATTGATATACTATCATTATCATGTGTATTGATCGATTCAATACGTTCATTTCATTTAGTAGATCTTTAATATGATCTACATTTAATATCGATTACGTAATTCTAAGCTGAAAATTTCTTCTACCTCCGTAACTCATTGTGGATTTTGGTGTTTTCTATTTCAATAACAACAATGTTATTGTAAAAACAAGATTAACACGTAGAAAAAAAAAAGCCTAAAGAACTCATATCGACCTCGTATCAGAAAGATGTAAGAGGAAAAAGTAGCATTGATTCGATAGACCACCTCAAATCGTTTTACCTCATGTCACGTAAGGAACGAAATCAAATCAAACGTATCTAATGAAATTATCGTTTTTTTCTTTTCTTTTCATAAACTCTATCGGTTTAACAACGGGAGCTTTTAGAATATCATTATTATTAAAAATTCATATTGTTCAACATATACTACTGAAAAAAAAACATGCAGCTTCTACCATATAGAGGAAAAGGATGAGAATTGAAAATTTTCACCTCAAAGAACTCGTCGTTTTTGAGGTAGTTATGACTTTTCTAGAAGTTGTTTACGTTATTTCATCAACGTCGTCATTATGTCTTCTTATTATTGAGATCATAGATCAGACCATGTCTTACGGTACTTCTTTTGAAATTCGTAATTACGTTAAAAACTACGTTATAATTTTTAGTATACTTAATTTTAGTACCTCAAAAGATGTTGAGTTCCGTCTAAGACTCAAAATTTTACGTCTTCAACTCAACATCTTTAAGGATATGAGAAGACAAAGCAAATGTTGAATGCTTGACAACTTAAAGTATAAGTACTGCAAGTAGAAGCGAATGTAGAAATTAGCGAAGTGCTGATAGTGGTTGACATCATTTGAGGGCATTGGTAGGACCGCAGGGATGCGTAAAGTTCATCCGTGTTGGAGTCCGAACTCAAGCTAATTACACTTTCTTTCCTTTCGAGGTCGGCAAATTGATACCAAATTAAACTGAGAGGTTATATTGCACTGACTTGGTTACGGATTCGTCCTCCCATATCCTCATTCTATAGACCACTTCCATTCAAACACCTCTACGACAACATTAAACGAATAAGTAGCGTACTTCTTGTAGACAGATAACTTGCGCCAGTACTTATCCTTATCTTTATCCGAACTTGATAGGTCAGTATTACAGTAGAGATGTAGTCCTACTAGTTACGTCACAGAAAGAAACACCTCATCAGGGTGTTGTTGAGCGAATCAGCTGATCAGTTGGGATGTTCACAAATCGTCATCTGAATTATTCTGAAATAGCATAAATACTATTGTTATCGATAAATCACATATTTGCGTTTAAATTGTAACGCAATAAACACGCGATGACGTCATGTTTGCACTTTTGTTTCTTTGATCCTCTTGAGATACACAAAAATATACAGCAATGTTTGAGGTGATTATGATTTCTATTCATTTGGTTAAAATATCAACCTCAATATTAAGATATTGATTGGTAGGCGATTGATCTTATCATTTCATTATCATTATTGATTGATTGCATTTTGTTTATCTCAAAAGAACGATGTAGGTAAGACTTTGTTCTGTTATTTTCGTACTATTGACAAGTCTATACATTTGTGTACTTCTATAGATAAAAATATTCAAAAGTTTAAGAACAAATCGATTCAACAAGTACTGCAAGAAGAAACGTATCGTTAGTTTCTAAACGAGTTATATGAGTCAAAACTAAACTCAAAGTAAAAGCTCATAAATTTTAGTTCTAACTAATTATCAAACGATCGTTGTGAATAATATGAGGTCATACTTTGCTCTACAAGTGAACTACTTAACAAATTTTCTTAAGCTCCTAAAAGAATAACAGAAAAACTACTACTGTTTTTCAATGGATTCATTCAGATCTGCTCTACTAATAGTATTGAAAAATGCTTAAAGTATAAATTACTGAATCCTTTCAAGAAGATCTTCTATCCATAAAAGTACACACTGCCAGATTAACGCCCTAAGGCAATTAATTGACCTGTTTTTCAGTAACATTGTTAAGTATTCATGGTATTGATCAAAGATGTTTATACGGTTAAACTCAATAAACAATGAGTTATTCTATCAGATTTTCACCTCATATAATATTGATTAAGCATGATCACACTGAGTTCATATCAGTAACACGTCTAGATTTTACAACAGTATGATCATCAACCAAGTGTTTATCGAACCTCATATCATCGAGGTTGAATATTGGATTTTTCAGATGACTTTGAACGTGGAGTTGCTTTGAACGTCTGAAGCAGTTTCTAGGAGGAATACAGATCAAATCCTTACCATGTGATTCGCTAAGAGTTCATGATGAGGAAAATTTCAAAGCGGCTTCATTTCATGAAGCATTGCTTTTTGTTTTTTCGGGAGGAAATTTTCTCCTCGTAATACAGAAAAATGTTTTATTTCTATCAAAACATTTTAATTTTCAGTCGATTTATATCGTATGACGATTTGTAATAAAACGAATGATGAATTTCTATCAATTTGCTCAAATAGGAAAACGAATCGGACAGCTTCTTCTGACTAGCCCTGAGGCTATATGCTGACTTATCGAACATTTTGTAGATAAACTTTCTATTATCGATTCTAAACGTATATTCCTGATATGAACTCACAACATATGACCTTGTTTAATCGAACATTATTACGTGAGGTGTGAGGAGTGAAATTTTGAGTCGACTTTAATCTGATTATCTAATCACCTTAATAACTAAATGAGATGCTTTTACCAAAAAACAACTATGAGTTTTGAGATTTTATTTCGACAATTTCTAACAAATTCAATAGATACCGTAATTTCAATTCCTATAAAGTCAATAATATCATTAGAATACAATTGTATTCAATGACAAAATAACGTTCAACTTTTTGAGGTATTTTTTTTTTCCTCTCACCTCCAATTAATGTAACATTTCAATTCTGATGAGGGATCGTATGACGATTTGTAATAAAACGAATATGAATAGATGAATACTCATCTTTTCCATATAATAGTGGATTTTTTGAAGAAAAAATATCAACACTAATCGATATCGTAACAATTTTTGCAGTTTTGTTACAAGTGATAAAGAATTTATACTGACGTCTGTACAATTGACGAAGAATTCAATGTGTTCAATAGATATGTCATTTGTATTGTAGTTGAGTTTTTTTTTAAAATTGCTCTCAGCTTGGATTTATTTGACTTATCGAGTAAAATAACTTTTTCCTCAGTAGTTTTCTATATATTTTGCTTGAATAAAGTGATATTTATTACAATTGAACAGATCCTCATTGATGAGTGATGTTTTTTTCCCCTCTTAAAAGTTGTTGATTTTTATTTGAAGCAGTTGAATGACGATTTTTCTTCTTGACATTCCGTCAGGTACTCAACATAGTATGAGCCTTTCAAACCTACTCAACATAGTATGGGCCTATCAAGCTTTCAAAGTAATCTTCTGGCATTTTTTTGCCGTTACTAAGTTGAATTGACAATATGAAATCAAACATACAATCAGTACACAATCACAGTGTTTATGGTATAAGCGACATAAATCTCGCGCCTTCAATCAATAAAATTGATTTGCGTTACGCGTTAGCGGACGAGTATAAACAGCTTTTGATATTTGATTGCTTTGATATCACAAGAGTTAACTAGAATTAACATGTTTTATTCAATATCTTCACTCGACAAAATTTCATTCATTCTTTTTCTACACTTTATATTTGCCGTAGTGTTTCTGCTCAACAAAATCCAACGTAGTTCCTTATTGTGATTTTAATTGTATCGTTTGAAAAATGTTTATTTGTGCTCTTTTTGCTTGTTTACTGTTTACGATATTCTATTGACGAGAAGGAAAAAGAAAACAAATATGTTTACATATTGACGGACGAGAAGTTTTATGTATTTTACCTCTCTGTAACTCTAATAGACTCTAATCATTTGCAAATTTTTGACCACTGATCGGAACAGAGTTGAACAGACGAAATCTCGTCGTTGAACTTTTCAATGATCCTCGAATTTGAATAGAATCGTAAAAAGAATTTCTACAAGAAGCTATTGATGTCTTTACGGTACTATTCGTTCTCGTGAATTCGTTTATCTGTAATGATTCCGATCATGAGTTATCAGTTATCATTCAGGTTTGAGGCACTGAGGCATTATGGGACGTAAAAGGATTATATGGAAGAAACTCGATGGATTTGAGGTCAGTGACCTTATCAATATTGATTGTCGACAATTAATTTCTTTTGTTCTTCCTTATTGAAACATGTTCAACACTGTTAACAAACATGAGAAAAAAAAATTCATAAGAAACACGTAATGTATTGTGGTATTTTTTTTTTCTTCTACGTCTTCCGAATGACTCATCTGAGGCGTTGAGATTCGTTTTATTATCGCTTTACGAGTTTTTCTTTCATTATTAAATAGCTTAATTTTTTTTTTTACTGTATAAACTTGTCTTTACGAGTTCGTCAACAAAGATGAGTAAGCAATTTCAGTGTGACTTACTCACAACAACAACACGCAAGTTGTTTTGTCATAGTGGAAAGTGCTACACTATCGTTAAAGCACTTGTACACTTGTACTCATTAAATCGACTAGACTCACATTACAGCTTGCTTTGATATATTTGAGGTTCGCATGTTACAGTGTTAGAAGGACCACATTGACACGAGGGCTTGATATCGTATATGCAAATTCGAGTCCGGCTTCAGTCCAACTAAACATTCCATCACTCAGGATTCGGTGAACCGTGATACCAGTGTGACTTGGTAGTACTAGCAGAACTGATCTAATGACAGTTCTTAGGGTAACATCAAGACAAAGATTAGCTAGCCTGCTTACCTTCACAAGGGGGTTATATTACGCCAATGCTCATGCCATTTAATATTATATTTATATTATTTTACTTCTATTCATATTGCAATACAAAGCATAGCTTCTCGTAATCGTAAGCTATTCAGCTACCTAGTCACCTAGTCAGTAGTCTTATCGATCTTCATTGTCCTGGGCTGGACTTGAACTCGCATATACGTTATCAAGTCCTACTGACAGCTGTCTTTGAGTTTTTAAAAATGGAAGCTTGGAAGAAACAAAAACGAAACGAACGCTTTTCTTATGTAACTTCGGCTCTGACCGTTACTATATTGTCAATTTCTTTTGTTGGTTGTTAATTATTTTTCAAATCGAAGGTAAATAGTAATAGAAAGGTCTGCATTCAAATGTATTCCGAGCCCTTCCAGAAATTATAAGCTCTTCTACAGGTCACTCAGTCATCAACTGATTCTACTGTCAGTACTTAATAGGTTTTTCGACGTCTATTGAACCTAGTGAACGCGATAGCTACTTGTCAGTATCTGTACTGCCGATTTTGATTATGATTCGATTCATAGTAACGATTGAGAGTACAGCACAATGGTTCTGTGCTGTTCATTTGTCAATTGGTAGCACAATAGTTTTTTAGTGTTCGATTGTCAATTGATGCTGTTTTGTTTGTTGTCTAACATTATTATAAACAAAAATATCATCTAACGATGCTGAGAGCTGATCGCAAAACTCGCGACTGCACTTGTACTTGTACTACTGGTACTGTTAAAGGAGTACTTTGCTACTGTACTGATATACCTATTGGTACTATCTTATCAGTAATGAAAAGTTCTATCGTTTCATTTCAAAACTGTTCTCCTGTTTTATTCAGCTCTGCTTTAAATATCTAGAAGCTGCATTGCCATACTGCTAAGCATTTGCTTCTATTACTGGTATCATTTTGCCTCAACAATGATACTGGAAAACATTAAGCCAAAAGGTGATGGAATGAACTCAAATTCAATCGAACATCTGGATCTCGTAGAATCTTCTATTGTTGATGGAATTTATGTATTTTTTTTCCTCACTTCTCATTTCATATGCCTCTTATGACTGCATATTTAGTAACAAAAATGCTCTCAATTCATATTTTTCTATTAATATTGACACAAAGGGACGCAGTGGCGCAGTGGTGGAAGTGCTGCAGTGACACAAACACGAATCAGTTCAGGGCCGCTTCCCAGGGCGACGAACTCAGCCATCCCTCCGTGGTAGTAAACTGGTAATACAGAAGTGTGCGTGCATAAGACAACTAACACTGACTTCGTGTGAGGAGTGTTTAACTCAATTTCAGACCGGATGCACATTCAACCACTACCATCCTCCAAAGTGATCCATACTGCCCCTTCTTGAAGTCTCTAGCTTCTTCTTCTTATTGTTTTTTTACCTCTATATAATACTCAGTGTGCATTTACAGGATAGTATCTACAATCAGAAAACCATTCAGTTTGACTCAATATCCCTCGTGGCATGAAGTATTCATTAATTAGATCATCGTCCATTGATGTACAATGCAATCTTTTTGCCGCATCGTTGAGTTATTGAGCATTGTCTTCCTTTCACTGATACTTTTCAGAAAAAACTATGACTCCTCTCAAGAAACTAACAATTGACAGAAACTTTTCATCATTGTGTAACGTTCTCGTTCAAATCCAATGACTCTATCATTTCCTGCAGTACAGCACTAAGGAAATTACGGTATTATTTTCTTGATCCTCTTTTTCTATGAGTGAAATGTTGAGTTAATGGGAAAGTTGTATCTTTGTAAAGTAACTTTCATAGCACTCACCTAGTTTCAGTATGTGTACGAACTACCTTGGTGGCTTGATGCTGATAGTTTTATATTCGTTGTGAGGCTATAAAACATTTTTTTGTAGTAGTTAAAGGTTTAGACGTGAGACATTCAATACCCTCGACAAACCTTAATGACCCTCGATATGGATTGATGCAAACTACACAGCGAAATTCTTTTCTGAATCCTTAATGTGTAACTGATTGTGTCACGTCTGGTTTCCGATATACGCACAAATGACTATGTGCCTCGTTTTCCACTGTTCTGAGGTTTTTTTCTATTCTCGATAGTGAGGTACGATAAGTTGATGTAATATGTGACGTGCATCTACAAGGTATCTGAAGAAGATATAACTGGATGCAAAAGCTTTACCTCTCTTTCTCTCTCTCTCTCTCTTAATACCTTCTATCGTGAATAAAACTTGAGGTAATAAAATCGTCAGCATTTCAAATTCATTGAGAGTCTTTGAGTTCACGTAGAACAACGTCTCTACGTCATAGCGATTATGCAATGCATTTTCAACGAGTGAAAAAGGAATCGAGGCTTGTATAAGTAATTTGCATCATTGACTCTGTAAACAAATATGTCAGTGCCTCAGGCGTTTGAAGCATATCTGATTATAAAATGTTTTTTTTTCCGTATATTTTCCAATCAATTGTTTTATCGGCAAATTTGTTGAACGTATGAAAACTCTTGCGGCTTTTTTTTTTCCCATTGAGGCAGACTCGTTGCCTCATTTGTACAAAACCGGTTAGGTTTCGTTTTAGTATTGTTACTTATCTGTCATTTATTATGTTTACGAATTGTTTTGACATTTTTTTTTCTCTTCTAGTATCATTATAGTTATTATTGAAGCCTACGGTCATCGTCGTCATACTGTATTTTATTGAAGTCGTTTGCTGACCTAATAACAATAAGGTAGATCAAATCTATTTGATGCTTGAAAATCAATCGTTCCTCATCGGTTTTTTCTGGAATATTTTTCATATCTATAGAAAATTTTCTACTAGAATTGGTGTCTACTTTGAGAACATGAAAGAATTACGTATTCAAGTTGAAAGCATTGATTGAAGTGTAATATTGTGCAAGTTTTGTTACACTACTTGATTTCTTATAATCTAACTCAACAGATTAAGCTTTATTATTGCATAAGCTGGAGATCATTCCTCAGTCTGCATCACTAATCACACTCATCGGGGTGAGTATCTGTTGGAAATTCATGATCGAATAGTGAAACTCCTACGCCCACATGGTGGTGGCTCGTTGAATTGCATCGAGGCATATCATGCTGTGAGGGAACTACGCTTTTCCTTAACGTAGCAAATGCGACCGATGTTTATTATGAGTGAAATATTGCATCTCTTAAAGGTCATCACTCAGTATAAGGCGGAGCGAAAAGCTTCACCTCTTCTGAAATACAGTTTATTCTTGTTTTTCGAACTCAATTTCACTTAAACAAAATCAGAATGGTAGAATTTATCATTTCCAAAGACGGTAATTTTAACGGTTCATCGGACCGCTAAGAGTTTTGTAACGCAATTCATCCGCTTATCAACGACGTTAGAAGATATTTCCTCAAAAAATTTCTAGTTGAAAATGAGTTAAAAGCTCAATATCTTCTATTGTGGTGTTTATGAATCACTATGGATTTTACTATTCCATATGAAACTGAGTGAAATTTGAGTGACCAAAAGAAAAGAATGATAGTTATCAAAATGATCTAACGTCTGTCATTAACAATTTCCGTACCGGCACATTATTTCGTTTTCTTGTTTTGCTGTAATTTTTATTTTATTGATTTTTTTTTTCAAATTGAGCTTTTGTATTTGGAAGAGGTATTGAAAAAGTGTGAAGAACTATAATTGGACGTTAAATGAAAAGTAATTTTACGATCGTATCGATTACATTTATAATTCATAATTGAGGAGGTTGCAGGAAGATTCGAATGAGGATTATCTTTCATTAAACCTCACATTTCACTACTTCATCCTCTTACTTTCTACAAGACTCATCTGAGTGATTCATTGTTCTACACATAATCTATTTCATGCTAATAACATCGTACATATCAAGAAGATCTGTCGAACACCATTAAAGTATCTGACTTGTTGAACAAGTATTTTTTAACAGGTGTTACTTATTTACTGAACAACAACAGCAACAACATCAACAACAACAACGATCACAACAACACTTTGTTTAATGACGACATCGTGGTCGCATTAAAAGTTATTGCTTTATTCTGTCGATTGTCGAAGCTGGTCACGGTATTTGCTTCCAATGAACTTTCTTCATAGGCGCTTTTAACTCTGATGGCTTCTTTTCCACTATCGTAATCTGAGAGGAGCACTTTTAATAATTCCTCATTATGCTGAGTTGCAAAAGTTAATTGCTCATCGACTGTTGTTCTAAGTCGTTGTAAACCAATAGCTGTTTGCTGATGAATTAGTATCGTTATTATTATTATTGCAACATTATTGTTTACGAAATGTATTGATTAGGAAAAAGTTATAGTTCAAAGTATATGTAGATCATAAAGAGTGAAATTCTGAGGTAGTGAGATATATTTTTGAGTAACAAAAGTCCTGTCGAGTAGTAACAACACTTTGAAATCTTCATCATTATCAACTTCGCACATTTATAATTCAAACTGTTTCTTATTTTTCAATGTGTTCTCCTAAATAGGAAAAGCTTTGACATTGATCAGCTACTGCAAAATGAATCACGCATTCATCTTGGATGTGATATCGTGGAGATGATTGAATGAGGTTCTGTTCCATACAATCAATTGAACTAAGGAGGATTAGTACTCTTCATCGAGTCAACACTGTTTATCTTCCTCAACGTTTCTGTTACCAATTCATAAACATCGGGATGATTGTTGAGTTCATATTGCACGCTGTTTTTTTTTTCCTGTTATTATGCTAAGCTACTACCTCAAAGAGGTAAATAATGCGAAAAAATCATGATGTTAATAATACCTTCTACTTGAACCTCAAAAAGTTTCTTGTTCTATTGGAGATTTTTTCCTCTACTTTTTTCCAACTCATATCGATTTTTACAAGTATTGATTTGCTTGCGTCTCATAATGTTCTTGCAATGCTGTTCTGTTCATTCTTAGTAAGACAGCATCATCTTGTTTCTTAGCTAACATCATCATTGAACAACTAAGTGTCTTATCGTTTTCCTCCGAGTTCAATATTTTTTTTTTGCATATGAGTCAAATTTAAACTGTTTACTTTGTACTAGATATATTTACAAACAATCAATTTCATTTAAACAATCAGTTTTTTCTTATTTATAAATTTTTCCAAGGGCATTATTAGGGTGTTAACAATGTTGTGGTTTTTTTTCTTCCTGCACCTCACAATCGATTTGAAGTGTTTCGTTGAACTTTTAACGACAGTAATTTGATGACACATAGCGTTTAATTTCTCGTATTGCTATCGTTTTGTAAAATATTAATTATCAAGACCAAGTCGTTAGTGAAAAGTACCAAATCATTTCACTCACCATCACCATCTCCGTCGACATCGCCATCGGTATCGCCAACACCATTAGCACCAAAACCACCACCAACACCCCAAGAGTGTGATTCATTCCAGAAACTGGCACAGCTGTAACGAACGAACCCTCCTTGATACTCGTTTGCTTTACATTTACGAATTCCTCAGTTGCTTAAATCGGTACTTGGTTAGCGTTTTAGTTTTAGTTGATTTGCTTGATTTCATTGATTTGCATTGAGTTATAAGTCTGACATGAAAGCATGAAATTGTTCTCGGATTTAGAAGAAACTTAAAAAACGTAGCTGGTTAGAATTACACTGATTGGCTCTAATTGTTTTTCTGAGTTTTGTTTTCAAATTCCAATTTATCCATGCTTGTCTTTATTAAACTGAGAACAAAAAACAAACAAACAAACAAAAACACTCTAGTACAACTAAGCGAATAAACGAAATTGTAGAATTGAGTTTTATAGAGGTAGAGGTAATAACTTCTTGTAGTTCTCCTTAACAGATTTCTTTCTCGTACTATACCTTCTTTGATTCTCATTCATCTGAATACCTTCGTCGTTATTGCTGTTGTTTATTGTCACATAAAGAGATGATTACATCATCTTCAATTAGAGTTTGTGGTTCTGTTGACTTCGTTAGTCCTATGATTTTCATTTTCCATCTAGTCAAGTTTGTAGAGAAACTTTATGGTGAGTCTTAGGGTAGTACTATTCAAGTTGAAGTATTCTACGCCCACGCGAAAATGTTTGAGGGTATGTTCTGCTTCAACATTAACATTTTATGTGAATTCCGATCTACTATCGCTCAGGAACACTCGCGTTCGTCTCTCCTATGTCTTTTAAAGGTTGTCCTACCTCCATCTGACAGATGATTTGTTGTTGATGTTGTAGACGTCGTCATCTCATCAGATCAGTTGTTTTTCTTCAAGAACTCTACAGATTATGTTTATACTGAGGTCTCTCCTTTCTTATATCATCACATTCTAACATTGAAGCTCCTGTTATTCTTTCCTAATCATCCACTCGAATGAATTATCCGATATCTGATAACAAAACTCATTGTACTCATTGTAGCCGTCAAACCGCTGTCCATTCTGATTTCACATTCTCGTAATTTCATCACTCATACAAGTAATGTTGTTTTTTTTTGAAGTCCGACAATCCTTGAAAACAATCGAAAGTGTGAGAATGTGAAAAATATTCGTATTGAAATGATACGTTTTGAATTAGAGTTTTTTTTCGACCGGAATATTTGATTGATTTATTGATTGATTCTTGGTGCAAATCGGTTGTTCCAGTGTAAAATTCTCACAATCGAAACATTTTGGGTCTATTTGGTGTTGTATGTCTTTATTATAAGTACTGCACAACATCTTCATAACATATAAGTACTTCGTCTTTGTGTTAATTCTCTAAGAAGACGTATACATTCCAGTTGTTCGTCAAGTGTCGTGAAGCTGATGATGAACATCTATTGTCGTCACTTCACGATAAACTTATAGTGCTCTATCACTGCTCTTCAAATCAGTGCTCCTTCATGGTTTCCATGGAAAGGTGGTGACCATTTATCGATTTTGAAAAAGTTAGAACTTCTTGCCTGAACGGATACGTGGATGCGAATCAACGATAAATCTTCTGTGTGCTTATCGAGAGCTTTCAAAATATCACATATCTTATAAAGATTTAGATCACTTGCTTAAATGAAATATTTTCGCTATGTAGAAATATTCAATTTGTAAAGTAGAATCATTCTTTCTACTTTTGTTGACGAAATGCTGGCATGTATGAGGTGTCTGTGTGTGTGTGTGTGTGCAAGTTTCGCTGTAATGATGCTCATGGATATCACAGAGCGGTACATTTGACTCGTCACTCAATCATGCTGACGTGATCAACACATGATCAATTGACGCTAATAGGTAAACGGGATTGTAACAGCTGATGAGGAGAAAATTACCCGACAATTCACATCACTAACACATTGCTATTTATGCAGCACAGTCGTTTTTACTTGCTTAGGCTTAGGCCTTCCAGGACTCCGATAATTACCTTCAATCTATCTGAATCCTATAATGATGTTATAGGTGATTCTGAGAGTATATCTTTTAAATGTTGTTTGTTTGTTTGTTTATGTTTTTTTAATGTCATCATTGTTTTGGTATCCTTACGCTGAAATCCAGATTACTCAAATTTGTCCCGACCTCATACTTAAGGAACTAAAGCACAATCTATTAGAATGGTGAAAAATAACTTCGGTCGCTCAGTAATCTAAAGTCTACTCAAACTGCAACTATTTTTGCACCAGCCTACTAAGAAACTGACTGCTTTTCAAGTCTAGGTTTCTTTCTAAGACACAGGTACACTATAAAAAATTCATCTAAGGATTGGTTATTACTTTTTTTTCGATCATTTCTTCCAACCAAGATCGTCAGATGATGTTGTGCTAGTTTCTTCCTCACTACACACTCACTCGGCTAATGTATTTTTGAAGGCATGAAGTCTTTATCTTTGAGTCACTTACGAATCGAACTATGTATGACCTCTCTCATTCGACTAACAGCGGAGATGTTTTTCGAACTTAACAGTTAATGTGAGTGATCATTTCAATTAATCAAATGATGAACGATGTGCGAGAATAAGAACTACTTTAAAATTGTCGATTGGAAATATGTAAAAATATGAGCACTCGAGAGTAACTCCAGAAACCCTCATTCTTCATTTCATCATTCAACGTGTGAAAATAATATCATAATCTAACAGCTCAGAGAGGTATACATACAGTTGCGGAAATTAATGAAGCAGACCCTCAGGGAATTTGACTCAGCATATTGATCAATTGTCGATATAGAATACACTATGCTCATATGTCAATAGTGTAATTAATTCTTCACAGACATGTTAACAACTTATATAGCATTCGCCATCACAACGTTTTCTATATCACTGCTGCTTTGTCCTTCTTAGAATATTTTCCTCCTGAGTTAAAACTCATATAATAAGCTTTTCTTCACTGAATTTTCGATAAGCGCATTATGCTATTCCGTTGTTATGTTGTCACGTGAGAAAATTGCTGATATGCTTTTGTATCGAGCAATTTCTCATCCACTTGCAATCAGAAATTTTCTCAAACAACAACATTAACCTCAGTTTTATTTATGCTTATTAGTGAGGTATAAGTGAAATTGCGCCCTCCCATCGATTTATCGTCTAATGAAATCTCTGCTCTACCACATATAACTAAATTATAAGAATGCAGCTCTTAAACTGAATATTCTTCACTCTATTCTAATTTGAATAATGGAGATTAAAAGGTAGCATTCGTCCTCAAAACCCGTAAAAATGAAAACGTTGGAGGAAAATATTGATGAGACTCATAACGCTCAGGTCAATCATGGTCCCTCTATGGTTCTGAGGTAAGAGGTAAAAGTACTTTATCGGTGTATAAATTGCTTACGTCACGATAGCAAACCAAATAAAACCAATCAATAGCATTTGTAACAAAGTGTTTTGATTGAAATGAAATCATTTCAGCTTGCACATCTGTGAGTGTCAATAAAAGAGTTATTTGTTGTTTTCCAGTTAAATTGTGAAGTTTTATTGAGTTTCCCCACAAATCTATTAAAGATGACGTGAATATTGAAAAAAAATCTACGTGTGAATCTACCGTACTACTTATGAGTGAAAATCACCTCACAAGAGGTTTTAAATAAGACGAAATTCGTTGTCACGATATTGTAATTGTCGCTGTATACTTGTCGAGAAAAAAATTCCTAAAAAAGAACTCATTTCTCAATGAGGGTTTCTTAAATGAGGTGAACCTTCAGTGAAACTCAATGCTTCTGAATGAGGTGAACCTTCACTGTGGAATTCAATGCTTCATTTTTGCCTAGTTTTGATATGACGTTGCGTCGTTCATCAGAATACCGAATAATGTTTGATAGTAGTGAATGTTGTTTGTTTCATACGTTTCATCAATGAGTGAATTGTGTGAATAGCACCTGTCATCTGTAAGAGTAATATAGTCCTGCTGGCAGGACAATACGAATGCCATAAGTTAGTTCATCGTGATTAAACTCACCAAATTTATCGATCACATTACCTACAGTAATCGTCTAATGAAAATCAAATTGTTGTCATCCTGCTGGATGTTCGAAGTACTGGACTGGCTTGTATTGGTACTTACATAGGTAGAAAGGAATCGAGAAAATATTGTTTGAAAAAAATATCTAATCTTTCCATATCACGGTGGTCCCGAATGAATTTCCTTTCTAACTGCTATCACAACAATTGAGTGACAAGTAATTTGAGGATAGTTGAAAATTCTGAGAGTTAGTTTATGTATCATTGAGTTCACATTGAGTTAAAGTCACATTGAGTTCATTATTTGCTTATGCGGTAATCTTAATGAATAGCAGCAACTAAGAAAGTAAAAATGCAACGGTAAGATAATCAACAAGCGTTCATAATAATTAGAATTCAATCAATTATTGATTGCAGTGAGATGAAGCTTGACGTCATCTATTTGTTGATGATATAATTTGCATATTTGAAGAAAAATACGTCATATATATATATCGGTTTGATCATTTTCATTTTTGTTGTAATTTATACAGTATACAGTAGATCATTAATATTCTATTCTTGATTATATTTGAATATTTTTTCTTTTTGTATTTATTTTTAGGATTGAAACGATGCATGTTGGTTGATATTTGTATAGCTTTAAGAATTGAACTCATTGATATTTGAAGTATTGAGGATCAAACCATTACTACAAATTTGTTCGTATAATATTTGAACGAGACTCTGATGAACTCAATGATATTTGAGAAACTCAACGCGGATCATAACTGCACACACCTAATCGCTTAATACTTGAATGAGGCTACATTGTTATTTGAGGTATTGAACGAGGTATTACTGCACAACTAATCGCTTAATACTTCAGGGAGAGTCTGAATACGTATATGAGTTCATCATTCAATACAACGATTCCATCTTATTCAATTTTACACCTTGAATCGATTCAACGCTTTTTCACTGATCTTCTCCTTGAACGATTACTAAATTTGATCTATTCTGCTGATTTGATCTATCGCAATATGTTTGCTTTTCATTGCTTGTCAACTGTGAGGTAAAAGAGGATATTAGCATTTATTTATTTCGTAAAACATAAGAACAAAATGCTTGGAAATACTAACAGAGCAAAAGCTTTCCATTACTTCTTAATATTGAAAGTTATTTTTTCCTCTAACTCATATGTACTGTTGTTTAGAGGCAATATTTCAAATAGCTTTACCGAATTTTCAATTGGACTCAACTTTAGTTTTGTGTAGGTGTTTTTCTTAGGGATCTCGAAGAGTGATAGAGGAAACAGCTTTAGGTAGAGTGATGAGTTTTTCTAGAAATATGCTAATGTATCAATGAATTAAGCAGAAAAATATCTCTTGAACTCTTCCGATAGGTGTTAATCTACTCTATTTTGGAGGTGAAGATTTTTGTCGACAATGTTCGATCGTTGACTGAGTTCTTTGTAATGTTTGAACTCGTAACTCAACTTCGTTCAATGAACATCATCAAACAACTCATTAATGATCTAACTGGTCATTAATTACAATGATCTGATCAAAAATCTTAAGTGAATCATTGAGATGCGAAACAGTTGTGTGTTTGCCTCATTTACCTCATTAATCTATAATGTGTCTGGTTAAAACGAATATCACCTTAAACTTTTCATAAGTACATGTAGGAAATCAATCAGAGAAGATAATGTTGAGATTATTCAGAGTTCATCAATACTGCCCTCATTAGAGTCAAAAGATCTACTAAAGTAATTCTGTAATATCTCTATGGTGAAAAAAAAAGCTTCTCGATTGATGTATAGACGTAGCCATTAGAAGAAAAAAATTTTAATAATAAAATAGTAAAGCAATTGAAACCAATCGATAAGAAGTGAGGGAGCAAAAAAATTACTGTGCAGAAGTTTTTTTTTCCTATAAAAATTTGCATATTAGTAAATTTGTGAACTCGTTACGTTTTGCTGAACTCAAATGTTCTTTTAAATCTTGTTGGTCATGGAGGAAATCTTCACAGTACCTAATGAAGCGTCACTGAAGCGTTTGAGGTAAACTGATAAATGTTTCTCCGATAAAAATATGAGGGAAAACAATAGAAATTGAATGTGAAATGTTGAGAAGTATTGAGAGAGGGAACTGTCACTTTAAAACTCCCGTCGTTTCTTCAGCTTTCAAAGAATTTATCATCAGTGATTTGGATTGACCACCTTTTTGACTCGACGGTTCATCGTGCCTTAACGTAAACCTCCCTCGGAAACTTGGAGGATGATGATTATGAAAGTAGGATGAATGATCACTAAGCGCAATACAACGCTCCATCGGAAGAGTAATGCTTCGCGTTTCTCGTATCAAATAAGTGAAAGAGGGAATACGAAATTTTGACCTGCATCAATGATCAGAGACTAGAAACGCAGCCGTACACGCCAAGCTTTCAAAGATTAGGTGGGCCGGACACGAGAGGCGCATGAATGATGACCGGTGAACATTAGCTGTATGTAATTTAATCCCACTGAACGTCAAATGCACTGCAGGAAGATCACCACCACGATGATCTGACCTCTTCACCAAGGCCCTAGAAGAAAGGGGTTACGATGCACAACGACTAGTTCAAGTGATAAGAACTCACTGGACAAGCGATAATGAAAAATGGAAGCTTAATAGATGTCGGCTTTACGCTGACAATGAACGATCAACAGATATCTAGGTGATTTGAGCTCAACACTTAAACGGTGTATTAAGCTGTCACTCATGAGGATTTGAAAAAGTTACCTACTTTTTCCAGTCGCAGAAAATTGAATAGAAATATTAAGTGGTTTTCGTTTTCCTCTAAGTCTCGCTTTTTTTCCTCACCAGGTTTTTTTTTCCGCTTTCATCGTCATGACAGTAATCGGAAGAATAATAGATCTTTTGAGGGCAAAATGATTTGAATTGAATTCTTCGACGTAAATTTTCTTCAATAATAGATTTGTTACACGCTGAGGTCAAAGAACAAATGCATCAATACAAGGAAGAGAAAGAAAAAAAGAAACGAAAAATGAAATTGGAGTTCATTCGGAGGGTGAATTACATCATGAGACCAGGTGATCGCAATTTGATCGTAATCACACTGATTGTTCTTTAAGTAGTGTTTTTTTTTGAAACGGATTTATGTTTCTAGTAAGGAATTAGTTCATACGTGAGCCCTAGATTATAGTCCAGTCTTTTTTCCCCTTATCCTCATCGATATGAATGAGTTCAAGATTCACTCATTCATAAAACGCTCAGTCTGCTTTATTCATGTTTTTTTTTTGACTCATAGATAGTACTCGCTCAACTCTTTCATCTGCTAATTTGATCAGAAAAGACTTTTTTTGCTGCTTTGATCTTCTCTGACGAAGATCTAACTCATTTTTCACATGACATGAGGTAGGTAGGTGGTGTGAAATCACTTTAACACTTGACATTTTCCCTCATTCACAATGGGGCAAATACATCTTGATAGTTTCGAGGGACTGAAAAACACAACGAATACTATCAGTACATTCATTCCGTGTATAAATTTCTGTCATGTAGTACCTCATTTTTAAGGTTTATATCTAACTCGGGATCATCCTCTTTTTTGAAAAGATAGAATTTACATTTACATAATGAGGTTGATTGGAACACTTCAGTTGTTATTAAGGCCTCAGAAATCCTACATATTTTACTGCATGTAGGATTTCGTCTCATCATTTACCGTATACTCAGGCAAACTCGATTTTTTTTTTGTAATTTAGTATGGGTTCTATTGTTTACAATGTATTTATTATGAGGGAAAAACTGCTATTTTAATTTTGCATAATGAGATTTTCATCACGCTCGCCTTCTTCCACGTCCACTAGCTCGATTAGCTTTTTTTTTCCTCTAAACAAATATCGAAACTCGAATCGCTACCTAATTCTAATGCTCCAAATTTAGTCTAGCATTAACCTCACTCGATGAAATCAATCGATTTCGTAGCTTAAGTAGCAGTGAAACGTAGCTCTGTAGCTACAGCTGAAGTACAGATTTATCATTAGAACTTTTTTTGACCTTAGATACCTCATTTAATATACATTAAAGAAAACTGAAAATGGTTTCAGTTCAGTTGCTAACGTTGTTGATGTCAACAGTCTTCCAACTTTTCTCAGTTTCCTCATTTCTAGTCGTTTTTCCTTTCAAATGCAGACTTATTGAACTTATTGACTATATAGGAAATCGATTTCTTTCATTGAGGATCATAAAGAACACTCATAACGATGAGGGTTGAGGCTAAATGGACAGTGTCTCGCAATAATCATATATTGGCTCGGGTTCGGTAGCCGTATGGTTTATCCCAAAACTGGTTGGTGTACCTCAAACGTGGATAGTTGTTTCTTACTAACTATAGACAAGAATAGAATAAAATACGAGATAGATGTAGGATTGTATGGACGATAGACAGAGTGTCAATTGAGGGATGACAGTTTATGTGTGGATAGAGTTGTCTTCTGAGGTAGTAAACAGAATAGTAGTGAATAGAATAAGTCTAGATCAAAAACTAGAATGCTTTTATACCTTCATACTGTCGGAATTTAGTAAATGATAAGTGATGAGGATTTGTCATCTACTACTATCTACTATCGAGCAATGGTTCATTGGAGAATGAAGGGGAGGGAGAAGTAGCCAGTACTGCTACGCCAGTATTTCGATAAGAGAAACACAATACGCACATGAAAAGCTCTTGAGCTGTGTAAAGAGCTGATGCAATCGATTTACCTAAGTCTTATAGTACTTCTTCGTCAACAAGATGAGTAACGAGATTGTCTGGTCGTTGAACAATAAGCCATTGTCGACCAGTTTCAAAGTACTGAATTGTGCTCAGGGATTAGAAACGCATAGAAGCTAAAAAAAAAATGTGCTAGCTCGGTAATAACGAGGATGTTGTCCGAATGTTTTATTTTTCGTGATCGCTTTTTCGAATGATATTGAGAGAGTGAAAGAGGAAGGCGGAGGGATTTTATTTGTTCATAAATGTTTTTTTTTATTCGCTCACTAAAATATAATAATATTTTCTCGTATTTGTTTTCAAGCTAACTACCTCAATGATATCACACGATATTTTTTGTGTGCTTTGTTTTTTGTCAGTTGTGAATTTTTCTATTCCATTTATGAAATTCGGAATAGAAATTACGTTATCGATCGAAAGTTTCATACGAGTTTTTTTTTTTCCTCAGTGCTTTTCACATTTCATTCTACACGACGTCATGAGGAAAATTCAGAAGACCTCACTAAACACGCACATTTTTTGATGGGATAAAATCGTTAGTGAGAATATATTCGACTGAATAATTCATTTCGATACAAACTGAGAAATGTTTCACGTAGGGGAAATTCAAGCTTTTTCTTCTGGTCCAATACGTTCCCTTTTACTTTTCAAATGCACTACGAAGCTATGAATAAATGAGAAACTGAAATCTAATCGACACTTTAACAATTTGTCATTCTGACTTATTTGACTCATGAGGTACAAAATTTGATTAGAATTGAGTTGAACAGACATTCGTTATGTTGTTGAATACTCTGAACTCAATTAAGCAGCTCTTTGTCTTTCAATGCACTCTATAGAATAATATTTTTTTTCAAAGCATACGATTGAATGTTAACACAATCATATAACGATTTTCCTCACTAATAGCAATGACGTCATTGTTATGCTTTTTCTCATTTACGAGTAATAAAATTGCTCCAATAAGGAAATTATATAGGGGAACAATCGGTGCTAGAACTAAAATTTATGATGTGACTCTTTTTGACTCTTCGTGACTTTTTCTGTTTATGAAATTGTATCTACAATGCTCTTCGTCATACTGCACGTACCGTAATCATTCTATTATTGATACATACTATAAAAATTGTAATGATGCTGAGTTATGGATGATGATAGGTGATACTCACATGAGGTTTGAGTTCTATACGACTAACTCATCATCATTACCGATATACGAACATCATTATAACCTATCATAGTTGATAGAAAATAAAAGTAAATATAAATAAGAATCATAAGAAATCTTTTACGTGAGTGAAAATCAGTTAATTGAACTTTTTATAAAAGTAGATCAAATTTTAGTCAATGCGTTTTCAATCGATTTTTCTATCTTACTGTAATCATATTCGTACTCATTTATAATTATCTATATTTCATTTACGTCATCTATAACGTCCTCATCATCATACAGTTTGTACAGCAATGAGGGAAAAAAAAACTATGTTTATGAAATGATTTTCATTTTTTCTTCCTCAATGTCGCTCTTACGCACATACTTTTTTTTTCGCGCGCTTTTTTTTTCTTTTCAAAATTGTTTCCTCGCCTACGCTCTCATCTGAATTGAATAATCGACAATTCACTCAAAATGATGAGGAGAATATCGACAGGAAACGTTTTTACTTAACGAATAAGTTGAAGGTGTTTTTTTTTTGTTTTGTTCTAGAATATGCTTCTTCAGAGACTCAACATTTTTGCATAATCGATTGATTTCATGCTTTTTATTTTGAATATTGATTTAATTATCCAACAATTCCTGGATGATTCCAATTCCAATAAAAGATATGCTTGTTTTTTTTTCTGTTCCTAGGAAACATTGATTACAAATATTATCAACAATTAATCACCTCTAGAAGAGTGATCCAGTTTACGATGGGAAAAAAAATCGATATTCTATATAATCAATAAGTTTGATTACTCTGAAGATAATCGATTAACTAAAACGTAAATAAATGTCTAATACATTTAATAATATCGTAAACATAAACACTTCGTAGCTTCTTGTAATATGTTTATCTCTAAGACGTTCTTATGATATTATCAGAAATTGATTGAGAACAAATAGTAATCCCTCATTTTGTACTCCACATTATCCTCACTAATAATTTTCACTACGTGTTGTCGGTTTACAATCTGTCAACGATATCTCCCTTACAGTATTGTTGTATGATTTATTTTTGTACTTACCACGTCACAAACAAATAACATATTGTTCAGAAACACTTTGTAAACAGTTATTTTGTCGAGTATTATTGTTGATGTCAAAAAAAATTGTATTATAAAAACAACTGAATAGAGGGATGAGTGAGAAACGAGGTAAATTCTTGTTTAATGGCCGACTTTTTCCATAGTTGGATAATGTGAGACATGCAATTTTCTTAATTAGCTTATAAAATCATTAACATTATTGTTATTTCCCTCAATAATTTATTGATTATCAGAGGAATCTGGATACGATAACTAGAGCACTGAGTTGATGATGATAACGAGTGATCAACTCAAGTCACTGCATAGACCTCATAGCTCGCACTCAACCACCTTCACGTTATCACGTTGAACACGAATGCGTGGGCGTATCCCACCACAATGTACTGATCAACCCCATCAAGCTTATCTTACCTTATCTTATCATAAATGTCAACGTTATTTTAACTTACTGGCACGTCATCTGAATGAACTCGTTGTATTTTCATGCTTAAATCGACTAAGTAATTTTCATTCCAACGATGATTATCGTCAATGTGATTATCTGAATCGATTACTATTTTGTGTTTACCAGTTCGCAAACAACAACAATCGGCTAATTTCATCGCATAACAGATTAAATGGAGCGCAATTATGAAATGGAGCGCAATTGGAGCACTGTGAAAATCGTCGAGAGCGATTATAAGCGTTGTGAACGATGGCAATTCTGCGTTGTTTTTTCTTAACGTTTCAAAACAATGAGGAAAAAAAAATGAATCGAAGACCATTTTCAAGAAATTCACACTTTCTAATAACCCTTAAGGTGTATTTTTTTCTCAAACATGTTCTATAACATCCTCAATGTACTGTTTGAGGTTCGAAGTTTTTCGTTCAAGCTATCTTCATTCTACCTTCAATCTCATGACGTCTATCAGCGAACTCACACATGACGTCATTATTTTAAAATACGATAAGCTTAGACGTCGATCAATTCCTCTTACGGTATGCGCCTATGCATTTTGTCTAACTTGGAGAAGACTGGTCAGCTCAGGTCAATGTATAGTCCAGGCTTGCTCCAAGCACCTCTATGACATCACGATGAAACGGAATCATTACGTAGGCGCATCCCGTAGCAGGACAAAATTTATCTCACCTCATTTTCCTCATGTGTACTCCACTTCAAAGATATATTTAATAAAATTTGTGCTTAACAAGAGTAATATTGTAGTAATCAATTGATATGGCTAAAATTTCGTTGAATACTGAAAACGGTCTTCGTCACGTCACTCAAATATGAGAGGACTACTTTTAATTTGATTCGGTTTAATCTCGTGCTTCATCCTTTCGAAGTTAATAATTATTGAAATAAGTTGACACAAATTGATTTAGATGAATGAGGATCACAAGCTTTACGAAGGCTGATCATTGAAGCTCATTTTAGACGCCAAACTCTCACTAACTCTCTAGAATCCTCAAAAATTTGTTATACATCTTACAGGGATCGTTCAGAAGCTTTATCGTTGCTGTTATTGATTCGTGGTGTGAACAAACTGTTCTTGCTTACATTTTGAACTTACTTGAATTGATAGAGGAGGAATAGAATCCTCACTTTTCTATCCGTGAAATATTACTGTAATACTATCTGTAGGTCACATGGGTCATGCTTATGGATGATGGTACACAAAAATTTCTTTAATGTTTTCTATATTACTCATAAGCTTTACTTCTGAAATAGAACGATGAATTGTGCATTTCATATGCTTCCTACAAACAAAGTTGCAGCTGTTTTTTTTTTTCCCTCGATTCGATGTACATTGTAGGAACTGCACGCATGTAAACATTTGACTCGTTGCATAAAATGTTAATATTTATGGTCGATGTAAACGATACTGCAAAAATCGTTTCACTGTCTGATGTACAGCAAGCTTTTATGATTGAAAAGATCTGTTAGCTTAAAAATCGACCGACCAATGAACGTTTTATCAGTTATTATGGAAACGTTCCATTTTACCTCAATACCTCATATATGAGTTTTCGTCTCCTGAATTTGTCTCATGTCTTACTTTATTCGTATAGTATTTTTTTATTTGTGTAGGTTTGAATACAAGATGTGTTGATAAGATATTCTTGCTCCTCGTATTCTTCGTCTGCTGCTCGAATATCTTCTAGCCTATTGTTCATCTACTTTTTTACTATCCTAGTTAATAAATGACAAAGTATTTTGCTTGTCACTCATTTTTTCCTCAACAATATCGACATTTTCAAAAGATGTGTGAGTGTGTGTAGTTTATCACATGAAGTTATTGCTGTGAATTCAAGCTATTTATGATTCCCTCAAGGTGTTCTCATTAATTTTTACTATGATCAACTCCATAGGAATGTTTATTTTATGAGTTTAATGAGTTAGTATTTTTCAATCATATTCATTAACTATTCCATAGAGTAGTTGTTATTTCTCGTGCTACATTATGTATAAAGGTTTACCATTTTAATTAATCCCTCAGGCAAACGATGAGGATTTTCATTCGTCCAGAGTCGGTAATTTAATGTCGAACTGGTCTAGGGTAATGTGAAACATAACAAACGTGACAAATGGCTTCTGCACGATCGACGTCTAACGATCTTCCGAATGAGGGAAAAAAAAAGAAAAGCAATCTTCAAAAGTCAAAACAGGAAATATTCACTCCATATACGAGATAGAAAAAGCTGAATCGTGTTAAAATACCTCAATCTGTTTCATATAGATATATGAGTGAAACATTTTGTGGTTTGTTTGTTTGTTTATCTGATCAGATTCTTACTCATTTTGTCACAAAAACCTTTGTACTCTGAACTCATTCATCCTCACGTATTTACAAAATAAATCACATTCTACAACACTAAATGTTGTCAACGTTTTCTATTTCCTCATTATTTTTTCTATTGCTCTGAGTTGACTACTTATCACTTGAATTGATTTATTAGTTACCTTATCACAAAATTTTGTTGTAATCAATAATAGCGTTATCATTCAAATTTCAATTCATATTTATATAGCTGCTATAATGAATCAATATTGCCTACGGCCTTTTTTTTAGCGGACTGTTGAATTATCAAGAAAAAAAATGAGGAAAAAAACTCCTCCTCTATCTGTTTTGTTCAGCTGGAATAGGAGTTTAATATAATATTTTACCTCAAATATATATATATATATATATATATATATATATAT
>KN716153.1:419869-433388 GCA_000816705.1 Dictyocaulus viviparus | reverse complement strand
TATATATATATATATATATATATATATATATCAATTTATGGTGTATTTTAAATAGAAAATATTTTTGCACCAATACTTTTAAAAAGCTCGAGGTATATTCAAATGAGGATAGAACTCATTAAAGATGAGGATATCTATTATATTGTAAATTTGATGAATTATATGAAAATACAAAAGAAACACATTAAAGAGTTTGAGTGACCATCGAGGAAACTTTTACAGCTTCACGTTATTTGATAAAATGATAAGATAAGCTTTTGAGTTACGGCTATGAAATTTACATAAACATTCGTACTCAATTCAAATATTGTAATAAAACTATTACAATAAGAATGTGTTTAGATGAAAAACCTCAATATGATGAAAAAAATTTGCATATATGCTCATTGTTGATTGTTAACTACTCACTACATTAGCAAACAGTGCAGAAAAAGTAAGCCAATCGAGAAGAAGCTGCACATGTTGTGCAAGTATTTTGAATCAATACGGCTATCAAAGAGGGAAACAAAACAAAAATCGCTTCAGGGTATGTTTTGTTGATTATTCATTCATGATGTTTAACAAATAAGCTGTGGGCCTTTTATGTTTCCTGAAAGAACGCACAAAATCTCTTACACGACTTAAGCTCATCTATGTTATTATTGATTTTTAGTTACAACGTTTTTCTATCTATCTGTAAAGATAAAAACGAACAAAATAAATATTTTGAGGAAAAAACGTACTTACTATCACCTCTGAATGATCAACATTTTGAATGTCAAATCGTTGAGGTTACTTTGTCGAGTCAAAAACGAGGCGAAACTTCTAGAATGTTGTGCTGATCCCTTCTGTTTCAAATCTTACGTTCTTCAGTGATAAATATATCATAATCGATATTGATTTTAGTGAATATCCTGATTGAATATTCAGTGTTAGAGGAAAATTATGCTTTTTTTCTCCTCATTCTGACTGTTTTCTTTCCACCAATCGTACACGTTGTCGTTTAGTGACCAGCTTTTCCTTTCATCCAGAAATTACTAACTTATTATCAAATGAAAAGCTTAAACGTTTATAAGTCACCTAATAGATTAATGAATCAGATCTTAACAATGATAATGATCGAGTTCATTTAAGTCAACAAAGAGGTATAAAAATGTCACTCATTGAGAAGATACCCTCTTTATTCGTCATCATTGACATATTTTCCTGATCTACATTTACTGTAGATATTTTCTTGATAGTTATTTTTTTAACCCAATAAAATGTTCAATGTTTTTCATAAGACTGTAGCATATCACCAATAGTTGTCGATAAGCCGATTAGTTGAAACTATTTGTGTCGTCGTTATACGGATTGTTCATGAACAGTTTTGCGATGGTCCACGAAAATGATGCGATGTTTTTGCGATGGTCCACGAAAATGATGCGATATTTTTGCAATGGTCCATGAAATGAGCGCCGTAGTTTCGCGATGGTCCATGAAAGTGTTGTGATGTGACGTTATGGTCCCATTAGTATTGTTGAATTTTGGCATTCTCATCCATAACATATCATCATCATTTGTTGCCAGTGACAACAGACATAACAAGCAGTTTGATTCGTTTTTTTTCCTCTCCCTCTTTCCAATTTGCACAATTTATGATTTAAATTACAAACTGAAATACTTCATTATATCTATATCTATTAAATTTGCTCTAAACTATCCTCTATATATCTTCCTCGTTATCAACTTATCAACATTTTCAACAATCTCAAGAAAAAAAAATGATCGGCTTGACGTATTATAAATCAAAATGTGTTAGCTTGAAACTTACCTCAATATGCAAATTATTGCTATTGAAAAATAATGATATATACAAGGCAGAAAAGAAAGATGTGAAATAATATGAGAAGAGGTTAAAGCTTGTTGAATATTCTGTGTACCTCATTTGAAAAATACTTTACTATTGACGATTCTATGCTTTTCATTGGCTTGTAGTAGAACTTTCTTAGTGTTTTTCTTTTGACAAGGTGTTCGACAACGATTTTATTCGAAATTTTCATTTCTCTATACAGCAATTCTTTCTACTTCTTCCTCCATTCACCATCAATAAACAACCCCCATTCGATATAGTGATGATAACTCATCACTTATCATAACACTCTGAATGGATAGAGGTATAAAAGCCATTCTAGCCTTTCATTCAGTCTTATTGTTCGCTTGTTGACTTTTTCAACTCTTGTTCTACTCCAATTCTTTGACCGACTACACCACTTCTCATTCTCTCTCTCTCTCTCTCTTCACTTCCTCTCAGAAAACTCTGACTTCACTCTTATCAACACTCTCTGATTCGTATCGCAACTGATACGATGTTTTGTATTCTTTCTCAGTTTATAACATAGATTTATTATCCAAGTTTGAGGTACATCACTCAATTTTGGGATATACCATACGACTACCGAACTCAGGCCAACATAACATTACTCATATTGGTAGTGATACGGTATTTACCGTAATCAGAAGATATTTCTAGGCGTTATCACACACGAAAGCCTTCACCTCTCTGGAATGTATTAAGATAATTCTTCACGAAAACATTTTCTGGTGCAGTATCATCTGCCGTACCAAATAGCAAGGCACCAAGAATTTTGCCTGTAGGCAATTCAAAAATTTATTTTACACTACGGTAAAAAATTACTGTAGGAATGCAGATCTGATTTTTTTGATCTTCACCATTTTAATCCTGTCGTTAGTCTTCAACGTGTGAATGAATGAGTGAAAAAAAGGAGAAGAAAAAAGAAACTAAAGTGCGAAATGAAGCCTATGCTTACTCTAGAAATCTATCCGATATCCACTTATTCGTTTCTTTTAAATGAGGTATTTTGAGTTAGCGTCGAAAAGAATCTCAAGTTATCTTGTGAGAACCGTCTAAGCAATTTAGCTGTATTCATAAACTCTTATAAAATCTAAACCTATGAGTTACACGTTTACTACCTCATGTTGACAGCTGGATATGGTAGCTGTTGAACTTTGAAATCGCAAAAGTCATCATAACACATTTGTCCGTTGATCTGTCTCCAAAAAAGTGGCACGATATTGTCACGAAGTTTATCACATCTAGCGTTTCGATCATCTATCAAGCTTTAACACCGTCCTCAATGTGTCTGTACCTCGTGCCGACTAGTGCTGTTCGATGCCGTCGTGTTCCTCATTCCTCATGTTTTCAGCTATAATTAAGGAGATAACTGATTATACATAACAGATGGTTTATCTGAATATAAATATACTACGGTATAGATTGAGGATTTCGTCGAGATGATGTCATCTTCATGCTTCATTTGCGAAAATTACCAACTTTTATAGGAAATTTTCATGCACAAGCTTCTTATTTAGCAACATTATTTCTTAACGCAAACCTTATGACATGATCTCCTATTAATCAATAATTTAAAAAAGTTTCTCACTTGAATTTTGTTGTTGTATGTGATTTTGTGAATTACCAGCAATAATACCTCATTATGAGACCTCATTTTGTTGACTACGGAATATCAGCACGAAGACTAATGTCTGTTGATTTTCCAGTTGTATTCACACATAGATTTGTTTATTTATTCATTTATTTCACACAAATAAACACACAGCTGTAATGTGGTTGAAGTCTGCAGCGCAATACATGCTGCACTTGTAGCGCTTATAACTCATTGAACTCAGCTCTTATCACTGATTTGTAAACACATTTGTGATTGGTAGTTTGTCTACGTGCCTCATCTTTTTACCAAAAATTTAACTCATTCAATCAATTAACTATTCATATTCGTACACATTAGGATATTTCAATTACTCGTTGTTTATAAGAGGCATTGTTTATGCATTTATGTATAGTGAGGAATGGGGGACGGCCGGTGTCTGTCCGCTGTTTTTCTTTCCTCGTTTTCTCCATCATACCTGGTGCCTCAGCAATGCTTTAAAGCAAAATGAGGTATAGTGAGTGATGGTAAGAATGAATGAATAATTGCACTTTAAAAACATGGTTAAACCACGAATAAAAATTACTCTTCCATGTTCGTCTACATTATTAGTGAAATAAGCTTATACATCACATTTATTTAGCGTCTGGATAAGAAATTATTTTTAATGACGCTATGTGTTTTGTTGACGATTCAGAGAGAAGAAAAAGATATGTCGGTTGATTTAAATTACTCTTATGAATGAGAATAACATTTTGAACACACTCATTAAGTGAAATCGTTGAAACGATAACTATGAGGTTATGATCTATACGATTGGAGTTGATACTATGAGGTTATGAACGGCTATACGATCAGTTGACACTATGAGGTTATGAACGGCTATACGATCAGTTGACACTATGAGGTTATGAACGGCTATACGATCAGTTGACACTATGAGGTTATGGACTATACTATTCGATCAAACTTAATACTATGAAGTTATGGACTGCTATACGATCAAAGTTGAGTCTATGAGGTTAATGACCTATAACGTCAAAGTTGATGTAGAAGTTGAGTCAAAAAAGCTTAAAATCGTTACTTTTTTCTCTAACACAAACCAACACAACTGAACAAGCAGTAACGTCAGTCATTGAAAATTTATTCTATTAGCAAGAATTCGTCGATTGAAAATATTCCATACATAATCAAACTAGTTATTTATTCAAAGCTTACAAAAAAAAAAACAAGGAAGAAAAAATAGAACACATTTATCAAAGGATCGTGCAAAAATCTCTCCACGATGGTTCGTGATTATGTTAGAATTGAGCAGAAGCTGTTTTCTTTCTATCGATGCTGTACGTAAATTTATTCCCTTAACATCGTCAAATGACGTCATAGTTGTGCTATCTGCTTAATCAATTTATGCCTCAAGCGTAAGAACCTTCCTAAGATACGAATTCATTTGGTAATTAATAATTAACGATAAAATTATTAATAAAATTGATGAAATATTCGTAACGGCTTAATACACTTTAATTGGAAGTGTAAATTCGAACGATATCGTCCTCATTTGTTGAGTTTAAACCAATATCATCCTCGTTTTCTCCTCTTCTATTCTCTTTCTTATTCTAATTCTTTAAGCACTAATATTTGATAACTTTTCACTTTTCCTCTATTGTTTATGAATTCTATGAGTTCTTTTCATCATATCATCATATTGAATGATTTATGCGCATATAAGGAAGCTCATTACTTTTTAGCATTCATCAACCATTACCGATGAAAATGCTATATGCAAATAGTAGAGTGACAAAGTTGAAATTGAAAAATGAGTGATAAACGTAATCAATATGAGTTTCGTTCATATTACTAAACGATAATGTCCTTACATCGTATTGATCTCTCGTAATCGATTTGATATGCTAACCGGATGTCGTCATGACACTAGCAACGACATATCAACACCATTCTCAATACATATATGATGCCGTTAACCGAATCGCATTGACGTTGAAGTGGTTCATATAACATCTCATAGATGAACACTAAACGATGTAAGCTTTTCTATAGTCATACGATAATCATCTGGAATCAGTCATATTTAGCAGATTTCATGATTTCAGTATAGGTGTCGAACGCAGAATCACCGAAGCAACGTGCTTTGTGTAATTTGTATGCTTCCAGGTATGAATAGAGCTATTAGGAAACTATAGTAAGTCAGACGTGATCGTGATCTCCTTCGTCGATCGATCCAAAGACTAATTCGTTTTTCATCGTTAGCCGTTTAAGATACATCCGAAGAATATACTGAGCGTTACTACTTGGCTTCTCTTAGGTTTTCATGCGCACATACCAAATCTCTTACAGTACTGCTCTATCAATAAGTACTACTACGCAGGCAACAGTCTTTTGAAAATCACTCGCATTGTTGGTATTGATGAGTTCACGATTCAATTCTCGAATCTAAAGCCTCATCGCTTTCCCTCTTAATATGTGCCAGCCAGAATCATCTAGTAATTGCTGATAAGCTAAGCGTCACGAGCTATTTGTATAATGGTTAAGCATTAGTTATCGATCGGATATCAACAGAATACATTTTCCTTTCTGTGAATATTTTTGAGGAGATTCCTCTTCACATCCACTTCTATACTTTGAGGTAAACATAAGCGACGATTGTATACGCCGAGGTTTTTCATCTAAACCAACTCTTTCTTATCTGGTTTTTTTTTTCGGAGATTATTTTTTCCATAATATAAATGATAACGCATCAAATAACTCTTCCCTGTAGTTTTGATTATATCAGCTGGCGTATATTTATGCAAAATCTATTCAAATTAACAAATTTGAATAGGAGCGAAGATCAAACAAAACATAAAACTGGACCAAAATGGACTAGTGAATGCGTCATTTAAATTCACAACGATCCTTTCAAAAACTTCAATAGTTAATGTAATGATTTTAGTACAATGGGTACTGTAAGTCGTACTACACGCCCAGTGAGGCATAGAAATATGTTTTTAGATGGTTGAATGAAGCCAACGTGTCTGCACAAATGGTACGTCTAGCATGTTTTATTGGTGTAAGATTCTTCCTCACGTTACATTCAGTGAAATTTCCGCTGAAGCATCATTGTTGGCACGTGCGCTGTGAAGACAAGACGTCATGGATTGTCGTTGGCTATTGTAAATAAAGAGGACGTATTACTGTTGGTTTTCTTCTAGAACTTCATTTTCTTGTGTTAGTTCACTTCAAATACTGGCTGTATTACTTATATAGCCCCTCTTCTCCCTCTCTTCTCTCTTCCCTCCTTTTGCTAGAGTGATAGGAGAGGAATGTAGCTCGAATGATGAAAGTCATTCTTGCGATTTGGCTTATCTTCATCGTAACAATTCTTACAATATTATTATGGTATGCCATTTCTCAATCATCATCACATTATTGTAGTGGGAAAGCTGGATACAAATTTATTGGAGTAGGTCGATGTCTTTCGTCTTTTATTTACAAATAGTAGAAGTTTTGCTTCAAGTCACTTTACGGTGACGAATTCCGGACGTTAGCCAAGTGACGTCAATTCTGCTTGTAACGCCCTCGGGTAAATGACATCACTTCTAGCCAATGAGAATAATGACGTCAAATTACGTGGGCAGAGCCCTGAGGCGACACAAAAGGGAGAGAGAAAGCGGAAAGTAAGAAATAGCCGTAGAAGCCATAGATGGCTTTATATAAGCTTATGAGAGCGAAAGACAGTGATGAAGCGTATCGAGATAGTGAACATTTACGAGAGTGTGTTGAACTGACGAGAAATAGCGCTGAAGCAGTGAAGTAGCTTAGCCATGGGCGGGGTCCAGTGTTGTCGTCGTCGTCGTTGTCATCTTCGTATAGAGGGGCGGAGAAAGTGGACACTGACAGCCATCCTGGCATTGATCGTCTGCATTAGAAGGAGCAGTCGTCGTCATTTGAAACGTTTTCGGTTCCGATTCAGATTCCGATTTCAATGTATCCATCGAGGAGGCGCATTACATCACAATGGCCTAGAGGGGTGAGTGAACACACACATATCATATGTCTTTCATCGGTTCAAATCTTCCGTACGCTGATAACGCCCTTTCACTGATATGGCATTGTGTGTGTCTACATATAAGACTGTTTAGCTTTTTGGTTGCTTAAATGTTTTTCTTAGGTTTTTTTTCTTCAATTATATAGAAATGCTTTTAATATTGAAAGATGTTTATTTTGAAAAACTCATTGTTAACTTATGAGTCTAATTCTTATCAATACTTTTTTACTTTGAGCAGTTTTTTCAAAATATGTTGATTTTTTAAACGATATTTATTGGTCAGCACTTATTGTGATGTGAAGTAATCGTGTTGAGTGACGAATTCATTAGATCTTTCATGAGTTATGAGTTAGACACCATATGAGTTTTACACAATCTCGTTGTCATCGTATTCCTCAAAGTGATTTCATTAACGAATCCTCAATATCTTCTGGGAATGTTGGCAATTTTAGTATGTATGAGTGAGTGGGCAAGTGGGTGGGTGTGTCCAACGTAAAACATATTTTATAGTTCCGCCTCTTTTTACATTTGTAATTTATTTTCATACATTTTATTCTGATGAATTCATTGTATTTCATTTGTACGTATTGGTTTCATTTTGAATATTAACACTTCATTATAAATATTGTCAGTCTTGCATAATTTTTTTCATCAAATATACTTTTTTTTTTCTAATAACCAATAACACTTTACAATTAGAACGGTAGTATACAGTATCAGCGCATACAGTATCTTGCTTTGATCTACCAAATACCACCGTAAACAAAGTGTAGCTTGAGGGAGTGTCAAAAATCCTTGAAGTCATATAAAATTTATCATAATTACTCTCTGCTAATCTTTTGTCAAATCTGCAACTACTCAATTGAACATCAATTCATTTTACAGTACTCATAGGTACTTGTTTCTAGTTTTGTTCAGTATTGAACTCTGTCGCGGTCCAATAATACAATGTTCATTCGTGTTTTATTAGTTTCGATAATCACCTATCATATAACTCATTCCAAACAGTATACGATTACTGTCCATCATTTCACTCACACTACTCAATCCTCATATTTTCAGCTTGCCGTCGCTTCTCGTTCACACAGCACAACGACCAAAAACATGGACAACGAAGGATCATATGTTGCAAGCACTATAGAACTTACTAGAAAACAGGTATGGAATGTTCTAAAGTAGTTTTCGCATTCATTGCTGCTTTAACATTTGACTTCTGAGGAATCAGAAACGCCATTCAGTTGAGGAATCTGGCCTATCAATCTCTCTCTCTGTAAGCGTTCGAAATGTTCATCGACTAGGAAATTTGATATATACAAACGTATATGCACTATAAACATATGATCATCAAATGTATTTGAGGGAAAAAAGGAAAAAGCGAAAATTAATGAGAAGTCGGTTTTTTTTTTCTCGTTGAGTCACGGAGATTCAAGAAACGTTCGTTTGATTGTTTTATAATTAACGAGGAACGACGTTGTTGATCGAAAATCGAGATTGTAAACAAAATTTTGATAAGGAACTTTCTATAAGATGTGTTTACAAGGGTCATATTTCTGAGAATCCTACTGCCCTCAGCCTTTCAGGTTATTTATGATGCCTCATAAGTTTTGATTAGAGCTTCTATTACACAAAAAATTGATTGTATAGCAAAACAGAACGGCTTCACCCTTACCCAATTAGCTTTTGCTTTGGATACAATAGCTAACGTTGTGATCGGTTCACGTGATTTGCATTTATGAAAGCTCATGCTATGATCTCAGCTCACGTGATTTATATTTTTTCCTAGAAACCCGTTGCATAAAATGTTTTTTTTTCTACTAAAGAAAGAAAAAACGAGAACAGAAATTGAATTCCATTCTGATAGTTTCTATACCTTATACCTCATACAATCAATAAGCTTTTGAGTTACTGTACAAATGATTTTGTGGAGGAAAATACCTTGATCTAGCTTAATCTCATAATACATAGCCCTTCGTTATACGGTATCTTATCAGGAAATGGACGGCAGTTATCGTTATGTACAAAAAATTTTTCTAATAATACTTTGATCTAGCTTGAACGGTTCATACATAGCTCTTACGGTATCTTATCAAAAAATGGAAGAAAGTTGTGGTGATCGCACTGCTTCGTCTTTGTTCTGCATCTGTTTATTGTCTGGCCTCATCCTCCTGTCCTCCCGTCCTCGCCTAATTGGATTGCGACATTGTGTTTTCGTCATTTAAAACATTTTCTTTTCAATTCTTAATCATCTTATTAGTTATTTGTGTAGTATTTGATGAATGGAAAACGATTCCGTTAGGGGTAGTTGATCAGTTCTGGGAAGAAGCTAAAATTTTTGAATTTCACCTTATGAGGTAAATTTGTTGACTCTTTAAGAATTTAAAAGCGTTCGAATTTTTCGAATAGAAATGAAAAATTGCTATTATTTGATTGGATCTTGAAAATAATAAGCTAGCGTTTAGCGAACATGTAATATTTTTCGTTTTTCTATGCGAGCGTGTTCTAATTATTGCCTGAAGCGATGACGCGTGATGACGTTGTTGAGGCGAAATATTTTCGCTATTCTAGCAAAGCATTCGTGGACTCTAAAAGAGGGTAGAGAAAAACAATCTGAATACATTATTATTATTGGTATTAAATGTAATCATGATCTACGAAAAATCACTGAAATCATCTCAACGCAGTAGCTATATTACCGTAATCAATAATCTCACCTTTGATCTATCTATGTGCTCTAAGAAAAACTAACTTGCAGAGGAACAAAAATTCTAGATCGATTTATCATGTTGCTATTTCCTCATCAAATTCAATAATGAACAAATTTTCTCCAGTGGTTCCGTAGAATTTTATAGCTAATGAGGATACCGTAACTAACAGAAATGATGAGGAACGGTTTTGCCTTGAAAAACATGTTACCTCAAATTTGCTTCAGATAAAAAAATGAAGACCAATTTCCTCTGAGGAGAAAAACATTTATGAGGAGATTCTTATCAATACATTATGTCGAATAAGTTTGATAGCACACAACACTTCATCGTGGTATTTTACTGGTGGCCATCAACTTTACTTGATCGCTTCAGAATTATGCAAATACACTTCGATTCTCACTGAAATGTAACTCAGACGTAGATCTGTAAGTATAGAGGTAGACTGACGATATCATCAATGCCAATATCGAGTAACAACACACCATGAGGTGCTAGCATATCTGACGTAGGATTGAGGGAAACTATTAAGGAGAGAGGGTAAAAGGAGGCATTTCGACTGAGAATTGTACAACTATTTTTGTTATTGTACAGTTAATTGAAATTTTTCGTTGTGTTTGTGAGGAATCGTATGTTCCTGAATCACTAAGCGACGCTTAACGATTTCGCATTGATCGTAGTAGTTGGTCAAATATTTGTCAGAGTAACATTTAACTCAATATTTATTGATTTTTATTTTTGTCTATTTTCAGATTGGTCGTCTACGTAACGTACTGAATGAGGTAGTGGAAATTCATGGAAAAGGTAATTTTCCCACAATCTCCGCTCGACTTATCGACATCATTTCATGTGTTCGAGAAAAACTCAGGTAATTATTATCCGTTTTGTTTACATTAATTTATTCTATTAATAGAATTTTATTAATCTTTTTGAATAATAAATGTCATCGTACAAACATAATAGAATTCACCTGACATTCTTCTATCGTTATCGTTTCACTTCCGATGACATTCTTCTTGTCTATTGTTCGTGTCGTGTCATCGTTGATGAATTCATAGCCGTCTACTACCTACCTCATTAATGAAATGAGGATTTTTGTTAATATTCTGTTATGGATGTGAGGCAAAAAAGGAAATCCTTTAAGTTTTTTGCCTATAGTCATATTTCTATGGAAACAATTGATGAATGATATCGACTTCTTCGACTTAACAAAAGAAAAAGTAAAAGTAGAACGATAGAAAAAGAAATGATAGACATCTCTATAGAGGTATAAACGTTCAACATACAAAACTATAGAAGTGTTTTAAACGTAACGCAGAGGTATGAGGTGAATCTTGAAGCTCTATTATCTTCTCACGACATAATGGTTATAATTTGAATGCGTATAACTCACGTGGCCAAAGATGTTCAGTTGATCACAAATCTTGGTATCTCAGATGGAACTCGAACCCGTATCTAGAGATTTCAGATCTGCTATGCTACCAGTTGCACCAACGAGATCATGATCGCGATTTTATCACTCAATTCGTCATTTATGATTTCTAAGTGAATATCCTATCGGCATCCTCCTTTCGTTTCCCGTTAACGTTTTCGGATCTGATGAAACGTCATCAACCAATTGAGCTGATAATTATAGAATGACTATAGGATTTTATATACATCACATTCAAGAAGACTGCTGTTATTTTTGCCAGCTTCTCCATGGCTTTCATCTGTTTCCATTAATGCTGCTGACGTATACGTTTACGCCAACGGAAATCATCACCATATGTGAGGAAACGAGAAATAAACGATCATTTGACTAGAGGAACAAATTTTAAACGAACGTATTATTTCTTCACGAATATTCAACAACGCTTAGATGAAACTGAGGGAAATTGATCGCGTCTCGTTATAGTTCGGTACAGCTCAGGCTTACAATTAATTGCAATACAATAATATCTCATAGAAAATGAAAATACAGATTGATATTGAGGTAAAAACATAATGATGAATGAAAATGACTTCAGAAAATGAATTGAGTAATTATCATTTTAAGGCAAGCTGGTATGCCACCAAAGTCTGTTAAGCTTAATGGTGGAGCTGCATCTCACGTTGCTAGTGCTGATGACTTCTCATATGCTGATCTTGATCTAATATTCCCTATGGAGGTTGAAAACTCGGACAGCTTTGACAAGGTATAATAAGAACAATAGTACTGTCTTGTTCAACTGCAACTATACAATCATTTCATAGGAATCTCTTACGCTTATAGTTGTGGTTATTTGAGGTCATTTTGAACCCTCATAGTATACTAACAAAGTTCCATTCATTCTACAAATCTTAAGTAGTTTAATCATAAGCGAGAGAACATTAGGATTTTTTCCTCTATTCAGCTTTAAATGAACGCAGTGACATCATCGTTAAAGCGGTACCGATTAAAAATTATATTCATAATTTTTTTTTCAGGTACGTGAAGCAGTCTTCGATACCGTAATGGATATGATGCCATCTGCAAACAAATCTAAAATCAATTCAGATACCTTGAAAGATGTATATATTGGAAAAATGGTCAAGGTGAATACTAAACTGTCACTATCAAGCAACGATGAGGCATGAAAATGCCTCATCGTTGAAAACTCTTCGAGGAATATGATTTGACAATCACAGAAAGCTATCCCATACATTGAACCAATAGTCCGTTGATTCTAGGTATCTGGAGAAGATGATCGTTGGTCTCTTTTCTCACTACACAACGATTTTGGACGTTGTATTGAGTTGAAATTTGTTGACAAAATGCGACGTCAATTTGAGTTTTCTGTGGACTCGTTTCAAATCACACTTGACTCATTGCTGGATGATTTTAATGCTCCTGAACCTAAAGTTTACATTGAGAGCATGTTCGGTGATGTACATCAGGTTCGTTTTGTTCATCTGCTTTAAATACGAAAAGAAAAATTTTGTGAGAATAAGTACAATTTACAATTACTGTATAAACAATATAATATTTCATTGAGGTAGGTTTATGCGATCAAAGAGGTTCAACATTCAGTTCAGAATTGATTTTCATATATTCAATCTGTGCGGAAGCTTTGTACTGTTGAGTAATTAATGAATATTTTTAGGCAATGGCTCATTTGCATGAACGATTGATCGATACACGTCGACCAGAAGAAATTCGTGGTGGTGGTCTGTTAAAGTATTGTCATTTGTTGACGAGGGGATATAAAGCAGCAAGGCCATCAAAATGTCGGCAATTAGAGAGGTAGGAGTCAATAAAATACCGCCCACCTCACATAGTAAAAGACATGTATGTCGAATGAAAAACCAAAGACACAAACACACACACACACATACACATACACACATAC
>KN716153.1:399195-419019 GCA_000816705.1 Dictyocaulus viviparus | reverse complement strand
TACATACATACATACATACCTTTTGATTTTGAACCAGATGCATTTCAATCACTAAGTGTTGTACTGTAAGTGAAGCAAAGAAGTGTACGATAACGATGAACGTTGTGTATTCTTCAGAAGATGTTTCCTATTAGTTCTTAAGAACATTGTGTGGAAAAGTTATACGGTAATGTTTTAAGCTTAAACAATTTCAGATATATGTGCTCTCGTTTCTTTATTGATTTTCCTGACGTGGTAAGCCAAGAGCAGAAATTACGTAATTATTTGGATAATCATTTTGGATTGAACAATGATCAGGTTCGTGCTCATATTCGTCTGGTCATAATGTATTATCGTTAACTCAAAAAGTATTTGAGTCAAAATAACATACATTACTGAGGATATGAGGATATGCATAAATTACTATTCGTAACATGATTAATCGGAAAAAAATTACGCGTTATTTCTAATTGAGCTACCATTAATTAATATTCATAGAAAGCAGTAGAATGGCAAGTGTATCGATTAGAAATTATTCATTGCGCTTAATGTATTGAATTAGAGTTGTTTTCCTCAAACACTCTAATATCGTTGCTCCTCAATAAAGATACATATATAGAGTGAGGAGCGTATTTGAGTAATCTCGGGATAAAAAAAAACATTGGTCACATGACTAGAGAAGGAAAGAAATCAACATCACATTACCCGCATTCGAAAACTGCCTATGAAAGTTTAAGCTGAGTGAATGAGGTTAACAATCTCTCCCTCTTAACAATAAGTTCACGTGAAACCTCTTTCACACTTTAATAATTCATTCCATAGGTAACTGCAGTAGTTAAGCATATGAACTGTTCAAATTCAATCTGACTTGATCTCATCAAAAATTATCATACCATTAAGCTCTGCGACTGAATACAATAAACTTATTTGAGTCTAAAGAACTGAGGTAACACCTCTAAGTATGATCTACTACGCGAAATGTGACGCGTATTCTAAAATATAAATATTATTATTATTATTATTATTTATAACAAATTGATCGGTTTTTGCCGTGACATGTTGACGTATTGTAGTTGTGTGTTTATTAGTTTATCATGATCTACAAGTAAATATTTGCCTAATTAATTAACTATTAATTTCTATTCAGCTGTTGTGAGGGCTGTGACCACGTTATCCTCATAATGATTACAGCTGGGTAGATCACTGCTGATCACAGATAGAATCAAGCAGATTTCTTTACTAGTCTGTTAGTCGCTTCCATATTCTACCTTTCACAAAAATAAAGTCCAGATCTATGAATAATTAAGATGTAAGCATACAATTAATGTTATAATCACGTGATCTTTTCTGAAACTCATTTCCTAGTCCTCGTCTCCTCTTCCTCTTCTCTGTTGCCATATGAATGTTTGCCTCATAATATTCGGCATATTAGTATATATTTATGATAGTAGAAATTCTCATTGATGAATTCTATTATGAGTGCTTGATGTGCAAAGCTTTTAACTCCAAAGAAAAAAAACTAACTGTAGCTGAAATTATGTCATAGAATGATACAAGTCTAATGAGGCTAATGACTATCGAGTTACATTTAACATGTTGAAGTGAGTGTCGATTACGATTCGAACCTCACACTCTATCAAATCGTTACAGAGTTAAAATATAGCTGTCAATCTTGGCTTTATATCACATATATGCATATTTTTATTACAATTAAAAAATGCGTGAGTGTAATTAGTGAATGGAGGAAAAGGCTGCGTTCCATCGTTAATAAGTGACGTCATTGTAATTCGATTCGTAAATGTTTACAAACATCGTAGCAAAAGTACAACCATTCTTCGAAAAACAACACAGTCCTCTTCTTGCAAGCTTACATCCTAATTATTGCCAAACAATGCTGAAACTCACCACGCCAAATTTGGTTCACCTTGTCAAAGGTTAATATCGATACTCTTTCTGCTACGTTTAGCATTTGACTCAGTTCTGTTCGTTACTTTTGATTGCTATTAAGTTCACAGAGAGGAAATAATTAACCTCACAACAACTTTATCACTATTACATATAATACTGGCCTTTACTTCTGATACGAAGGAGTTCCCGTGACGACGATCTCCTTTTTTTTTCCTCACTTGCATAAGTAATTGCATGTAATTCTGATAAGAATTAAACGACTAACTACTGCTGGATATAAATTTTGTGCAATTGAAATAAAAGAAGGATATAGTGTGATGGTAAAGGTAATTATATAGTGATCGATGAAGTGATGATCTATCAGTGATAAGAAAGAGGCTATCATATTCATCAATGTCGCGTCAAATCATTTCAGTGGTCAAGTTCTGGTGACGACACAGATTCAGAAGCGTCGACAAGTCAAGCACCGTCGACGATTCTGGCACAGAGTCAAACGAAATACGACTTCCTCATGCTATTACATCGTGTCGTCAGCGAAAGCACAGTCTGTCTAATGAGCCACGAAAGACGTCAAACGTTGGTGATGATCGATCGGCTTGCATTTCAGGTATCGTTTATGATAATGTTTTTCAAATTATGTACGAAAGTAAAAAGTCTGAGTACGTCAGAATTCTGACTCGAATTGAATCAGACTCAAAACGAAGCTGCTCATTTAGGAATAATGGAGTTAGATTGAGTTAAATTTCACTAGAAGCTGAAGACATTGATTTTTATCAAAGAATCTACAATATCATAATGATGACGTCCTACAAATGCTCTGAATCTAAGTGTTTCTTTATTTTCTTTTTTTTTTCAGGTTTCTCTTAGCATCTACAATCCACAGACCACAATTGCTGGACATACTCCTCGAACAACCCTCTTCTACCTCCCACGTAATACAACGCAATGGATTCCAGTTGTTTAATGAGAATATTGACGTACGGTTGATAGTCTAGTAGTTACAAATTGAGGATACTCTTCGAAATTTGGTCAGGCAGCACTCGACGATGTTCGTTGTTTGGTGGTTAGCAGGTAGAACGGGTACGTTCTAGAACGTTCCATTTCATGTAGTACTAGTAGTCAGTCGTCCACAGTATTGTCGGCCATTGTATTCATTTCAATCGATGATTGAACTCATCTCGTTGTATTTGTGCCTCATCTATTTTTCATCCTTTTGTTCATAGTGCTACTATTCGAGTACACCAACAATTCACTTGTTCAAATACGTAATTACTTCATAATTTCATTTAGAGGTTATACATAAATATATATATATATATATATAAATATATATACATTATATAGATTTTCTTTTTTCCTCTTTCTGAAGACGTACGTCATATTTTTTTTTTCCCTCCTCTTTCGTTTCGGTTTACGTTTTTGTTTTTCCTTGTCATTTGGTCAAAATCTATGTAGGGAAAAAGTTCGATTGATGACGACATGTTTGAAGTTGTATCATTTGCATATCATATGCATATCATTCAATCAATATCGATTCGTTTTGTCGTTCTACACGTTATTTCAACAGTGTAGAGTGATGGCGATTGATCGATCTATCGATTGGTTGATTGATTGATCGATCGAACGATCGATCAATCTGTTGATTTCGAATCGATTGATTGATTAGTTGATTGATTAATCATCATATGAAGATATGTAATTCATTTCATCATCATTTATATTAGTAGTTGTAAATGTAACGAAATTTTTTTTCTTCTTCTTCTTCTTCTTCTACTTCTACTTCTATTCATAACATACAAAATACTATGTGATGTTTTGAAACGTGTGGTAAAATTCTTATCGGTGATTAGAGTGATAACAAGAGAAAAAAAAGAAATATCTGTTTGTTTTTTGTTTTACATACTTCGGGCATGTTCAAATCTCTATCATCCTCATCCATCATTTTCCTCCTGTTCATGATTTTCCTCCTCTCCCTATACTTTTTAAATCTCAAAATGTATTATTGTTGTTATTTTATTCTTATAGTTTTTATTATTTCATCATATAAATCATCATCATCATCATCATCATCATCAATCGTAAATAATCGAAAGAATGTTTATCAGAATTTAAATGACTATCATTATGAAGTTTATGAATATTTGTGTTTATACTTCGTATCGATTGGGTTTGGGTCTCGCTAGCATTTGTGGTTATCGTCGTTGAATTGTATTTTTATATTGTATCGATTTAGATAACATTATAATTTACATTGTACAAATGAAAACAAAGCAGAAAAAAAAAACACCACTAATTCTTATGTTCAACGCGGGACCTACTAGCTTATCATTCTTGTTGTTTTTTTTTCTCTATTTTTCTTTGATGGAAAAGAAAAGGTAGAAGTAAATCGAAAATGGAGGGATGTCACTCAGTTTGTTGTTGTTGTTGTTGTTGTTGTTGTTGTTGTTTTTCTTTCTCACAGTATGTACGATAGACTACTGTGATATCGAACACAACACTAGCAGTAGATTGTGATTACGTTTGAGGCATGCTCGATACGCTCGCTGAGGTAGTGATCGATGCCGACCATTATAGACAACTGTGTTATGTTATCGAACACAACTCTAGTAGTAGATCTTGATTACGTTTGAGTTATAACGTTTGAGGTATGCTCGATACGCTCGCTGAGGTAGTGATCGATGCCGACCATTCACCATTACTTCCCTATTTACTCGTTCAATTTCACCAAAAAAAAATCGAACGTTAACAAACCCATAAAATTGAATTTGATTCGAATAAATGAATGGAGGAGTTTTAACATCGACTCAATTTCCTCATTCAATCAATCTGTAGTGATTTTCGCCTAAGCAGACGTGCTTGTTTAGCTTTCATTATGGCTTCCTTATCCGTTCGTTTAATTTCATCGAGATAAGATCGAACGCTAATAAACAATGAAATTGAATTCCATTTCAATAAATGAGGAGGTTTTATAGTGAGTCAATCTGGCTCGTTCAATCAATCTGAAAAATTCTCCTGATCACATCGTGCCCGTTTAGTTTTCATTATTACTTCCTCATTTGCTCGTCAATAAGGTCGAAAGCTAACAAACCATAAATTTGAATTTCTTTCGGATAAATGAAGCGATTTCACATACATTGAGTCAATTTCCTCATTCTGAGGAATTCGTCTAGCAGACGTTTAGCTTGACAAAAAATGAAACAGCTCCTCCACGCTTAGCTGGCTACTGATTGCCTCACCGGATGTGTATTGTAGAAGCCTAAGAAAAAAACTCGACAACGTAATTTTATTGATTACCACATGTTGATGACAACGATATGCTTGTAGAAGAAAATTTTCAATATCTGAAATTTATTAAGAACACGAATTACTAGGTCCACATTAATCAACGAGATTCTCTAAGCTCAATGAGGTAGAAAACAAAGAGGCCATCGAGCCTCCTCGTGACAAAACCTCTAGCGTTTTTTTTTCCATTCAGAGAAGGTAAGTCATTTGGAATTTGTGGAAATAACGTGAAATTCAATTCGGAATAGTATAAAATTAACTTAAAAATTAACATAAAGGATTGCGTGGGCGTTTTATTTTGGGAGAAGAAAAAACTGAAGGTGAAAAATAGATGGAGACTAAATGTGTAAGCCGATAGGACTAAGTAATTAAATTGATATTGCCAGAGAATTTTACGGCATCAAAGAAGGGTTGCCCTCAGATTTGAGTACCTCAGATTTGAGTACTACGCGCGAACACTCGAAAACTCCCTCAAATCGATAATAAACAAACTACTGGTTACTCTCTATAAAATATCAATACTTATTTTTACGAATCGATAATTCATCAAGTATTCTATATGATTTTACATGTCTAACTCTTTTTTGTAAACTCATCACTCACAGCAAATGAGGTTATAAACTCAAGCAAAATTTTTCTTTCTATGGTCAAGAATAGGAATAGAAATTAAGGTAGAGGAAATCCATTTGTAAGCTTAGACAGCAAATCGATATGATTAATATTAATGACATTGTTTTTTTTTCTCTTCTTCTTCTTTTTCTTCTTCGTTTTCTTGTAATAATAAAAAATAACAAAATTGGATTATGCAAATAATGCAAAACGATGACGTCATACGTTTTCATCTTTCATTCGAATAAGAAATAAGCATTTTTTTTTTCTGATTCGTCATTGAATTGGAGAAGAGAGGAAAAAAAAACACTCGTATAATTTTATTTTGATGAACGTTCTTAATTATATGAGTTTCTATTTGGCATTGTAAGAAAGAAAAAAAAAAAGGATGAAGGAACGTAGTTTTTTTTTTGATGGCTTAAACAAAAATCGATAGCATCAAAGGTTACGGTAACTTGAACAGATCTGTTATGAGGTAAGAGTAAAGCTAAAAACTCATTCATGTAGGTGATCTTCATGCTATTGATCGTTATGAGGTAAGAGTAAAGCTAAAAACTCATTCATGTAGGTGATCTCATTGATATTGATCGCATCAAAGGTTACGGTAACTTGAACGGATCTGTTATGAGGTAAGAGTAAAGCTAAAAACTCATTCATGTAGGTGATCTTCATGCTATTGATCGTTATGAGGTAAGAGTAAAGCTAAAAACTCATTCCTGTAGATGATCTTTTTGATCGGAGATAATTATAAAGTGATAGAGAAAAAAGTCACAAGAATCTTTTCTTTTCCCTCTCATAATCACATTTATCCTCTTATGTACGAAATCACGTCATTTCACAAATTCATTAATCCGTTAATGCCCTCAGGATATCAAATCACATCCAATCGAATCCAATTAGAAAACATTTTTATTGTTATGATTATTTTCTAATATCAGTAAGCTAAGAATTATTTTGAAAGAGAAAAAAAAAGAAAAACTAGGAGGGAATTTCAAAAGTATTTCAAACACCATCAATCCTCAATCCTATTGATAAGATTCAATTGGAATCAATCAATAATATGGAATCAATCAGAATCGATCAATAATATGGATGGAATTCTCTTCATTATGAATTCTTCGAAAAAAAAAACGAATGACAATCGATATTGATATTTAGTGAGGAAATGTTATGATGAATTCAGTTACACGTCACTCAGCATTCAACTATTTCTTTTCCTCTATCACTAACAATCCCTCAGAGTTTTATGGTTAACTCGATCCACGTACCTCATCAACATCACCATACCATTAGAAACTACTGTCGTTCGTAAAAAGATAAAATAATTACAATAGAAAAAAAAACTAATTCTGTTTTCGAACAGCTGCTCAAACATAAAAATCGATAAAAGCTTCTGTTTTCTTTAAGAATAAGTATAATATAATCAATTTTTCACTTTACACTCACTGATAATAAAAAATCATTCCTCAATGAGGGATAAAATTTTGTATCAAATAGTTTGGCGCAGATTTAAAAATATATATAGCTATAAAAAAATATCAAGGATTATAAAGCTTGAGGTACATTCTAATTGAATAACTTAATGTTGATACAACAAGATGATGTCATCAGAATATTGTCGTACCTCATCATCCATCATCTGATTGCAACTCAGTCAGTGTTATGAGATGAAGTGATGAGTGAGAAAAAAAAATACGAAAGAGGATCAAACTGAAATCAATCGATCGTTCTGTGTTTATTGATTTGTTTTTGTTAACGCATTTCCTCTATCTATCCTCAAAATATTACGAGTGTTATTTTCGTCTATTAATTTATCCTCAACCAATTCATCATTAATTCCTCACTATATTCATTAGAGTGTATCGAATACGAACTGATCTTTGCTCAGTATTTGTTCAAATACTAGAAATTTTACATTGGCTTGAATGGTGGGTGAGAGGTTTTTTCTTATTCCTCAAAGTAGTTTTAAAACAATTTGCGCAAACCTCGTTTGAATAGCATTCATATAATTGGCGATGGATGACGTCATCGTGCTTTAAAAGTGCTGAACGCATGTAAATTTCCAGGCACTTATGTAATCTTCAATGTTGAAAACGAAAAGCTGTGGTCATCAACGTCACGTCGATTGCCGAGCGATACTTTCTAGCTGTTCAACTTCTCAAATGAGTTCAATATCTGAGCCAGATATTCTATCCTAGTTTTTCGAGTACAACATAAAAAGAAGGGATTTGTTAAGCTGTGAGATGAAGCTGTACTCAATGAGTTCAATAGTTTTCAAGTCACAAAACCATCGAAAAGAGGAGTGACCAGCAGCTGATATCCGATTATGATAAATAATAGGACTTATTGGTGATTAATTGGAGGAGAAAACGAACGGGTTTCTGTTTTGTCATATTCATATTAACGAAATTACTAACATATTAGAGTGATGCAAGCTGAGACTCAACAACAGAGTGAAGAATTGAGTTAATTCTCTCTGGTAACTAGTCAAATGACGTGTATTTATTGACAGTAACTGTCTTCTGAAGCAGAAGATGTATGTCGACGTTTAGGTATCGTAAATTCGTTTCCATTTAGCCAGAGGTTAATGAGCGTTGTCATTAGCATAATAGTTTACAGCCAGAAACGTTATGAAAATCAATAGCCATCTTTAAAATAACACTATATACTCGATGACGTCATATATTTTCGACAACATAATAGTATTGAAGCTTAGAAATTTCAAAAACAATAACATTCATAGTGATATCATAACACGAAAACGATCGATAGCTATAATATGTGTGCGTGTGTGTTTTTTGCGAGATGAAAAGTATACAATACTTATATGCGTTTGTTTTTTTCTCCCTCATTTCCATACAACAAATAAACATTAATTATGAATAGAATCTAATTCGGAGGTTTCTCGTGTACGGTCGGATGTATATTTTCGATGACGTCATTTGTGATAGGCGGGAAAATCAAAACGTAATTATTCTTTAATGACATTTTTAACATCTCGTCGATCAACTAACGAATTTATAAGCAATTTTGTTTTTTCGATTTCATTTTTTATTTGACATATTAATACAGAATATTATTAATGCTTGTATTAGAATTTTTTCTTGTTCCTTTCAGATAAGTCAGTCTCATAAACTACCGTAATCCAACTAACACACAATTGAACCGTGGATTACTACGTGAATTGTGTACTATGTCAGGGGAATATAGCATCTACCGTAATCATTGGAATTATGGATGATGGTGACAGCTTTTGCTGTCGATCGATACTTATTTAAATACACTTGCAGCTTAATGGAATGACGTCATATTATATTTAAATAGCTTCTACATCATTATGTATTATGTTGTGTGTGATAAATATTCTAATCAGTTTGATATCAGAGAAACATTGTACTGTGCTATTCATTCTGCTTGAGGCAATATTGAGGTTAATGACTGAGATTCTAGTGAAAATTCACTTGAAAATGATATCATTATCGATTAACTGCTTCTGAATAGATCAAAAATGATTAAAAAAACGTAATAAATATCTTTTTCTAGTTCTTTGATTATTATCATCATGGTCGATAGATGTCATTGTGATTGTGTTTGTGTTTGTTTGTTGTTTACTAATAAACATAAAAATAATCATAAGTTATAAATGAATATGTGTGCAGAGGTTAAATGTGTCAACATGTGCTTCACTTGAGGTTCACTTGAGGTTCATGAATTATCGCCGACGAGTCTAAACAACCTACCAAATTGAACGTCACATTTTTGCATATTATAACTCAAAAAAAAAACTCGCTCTATTACACTGACATATTTGTTTTCGACTCGAATGATTTGCATTTCCTCATCAAATTCGCGTTGAATGGACTTCTGTTCCTCAACGAATTGCTGTTGAATCAAATTTTGTTACTCATCAAATTTGTATTAAATAGGACATCTGTTCCTCATCAAATTCGTGTTGGACGGACTTCTGTTCTTGTTCCTCGTCGGATAGGCAAATCCTGTACTGCCACATGTTTCAGTACGCATTAATTTATACTTAAATATTTTTCAATAACTATTGAAATTATTTGAATTGTAATCCTCAAAGAAAATTGCACATGAGTTATTTTTTTAAACTCATTTACTAACGAGGATAATCTATGTAAATATCTACTATCAAAATAATGTTATAACTAATCTTAGTAAACAATATTGATTGACAACATTATTATTGAATAAATGTGATCGTCAACTCAATAACTACCTCATATAACTAACTACCTCATATAACTCATATAATCAACCAGTCATACCTCATATAACTATTCGATTCTTTCTGTTCTCTTATTTTCACTTGCTATTTCTTCAATACTAATTTTCACTGAGTTCTATTTAACGAGTATCAGCTGATTGACTAGCTGCTAGTTGTTTTTTTTTTCTCTGAATTCACATCAATGGAGTTCTGATGACGATGAAAACGGATGATGAATTTGCTTTGCATTCAAGCAGATGTTTACATTCTCATTGTATACGTTCGACAAACAAACAAACATAAAATTCTAATATTCTTATTTTTTCTTTTCAAATAGTAAACTCAATAACTCATTAACTGAATAATAACCTCAATAACTCTGAATGACTCGTTTAGTCACGATGCAAAAAAAAGATGAAAACATATCTTACCAGTTTTTAATCGTTCGTCTTATGGAAACTATTACAACGGAAGAACTTTTCATCCTTAGAAAATCTCGCAGTACAATCCAGTCCTGGTTGTTTAGCAAATTTTTCAAACGATGACGTCATAGCGGATATATGTCAAGAAGAACAAAAGATAGTTGTAAGCAATAATATGAAATAATAGTGAAATGACACACGAATTCTAGTCTGGCCTGAGTTATCCGGTTCCATGGAGCCTCTTATCCCTCAAGGGTAGGTGATACGGTACCAGAATCATCTAGCAAAGTGAGCAGCGCTATCTTGGCAGCAGATTACTTCTCTCGAGTCATTATATAGATCACTCTTATTCGAGTCACTCCACTACAACCGCAAGACGAATGCATGATGCATCTCTACAATGAGGTACATTATGCAAGTGCATAAAATCAACCTAATATGAACAAGTATCAGCAAAGCAAAGGTGACCCTCAAAAAGAAAATAGTTGTTATTATCACACATCTTCATAGAAAACAAACAAACAACACAACTACTAGCAGAAACCAAAATCGTGTAACGGTAATCTTTCATCAAATCTAGAAGCTGATGACATTTTAACTAAACCTCATCACTTGAGGATAGAAAGATCAATACACATTCAAGTCGGATTTTTGACTCTTATAGATTTCACTTGATTATCAAAAATTAACTACTCAAATTTTGATTATAAATATTACTACTATATGGGTTGTGATAACTTTTAGACTATTTCTTTATCATCCTGAACGTGATAACAATTTGATAATCCAATTTTCTATCAACACCCTGAGGTATGATTTGAAATTTTCCTCATAAAGATTATAAACAAATAGTGATATCCAATACTTTTTCAGTTCAACGTTGGGCTTCTCTGAGTAATCTGACACGATTCCATCAACCCTGCTGATAGGAAAGTTTCAACAACCTCAAATAGAGGAGTCACATAGTCATACAACTTCATTATTTGTACGAAGTGCTATTAATAAAGACAAGGATTTTTTAAAATATTCATTAGATGTGTTTCTTTCCTTAGGTACTCATGAATACATTTATACTATTTCTTGAGTCATCGTCTACGGCTTGATCTTTACTATGACCTCCTTTCCTGCAATGAGTCTGATACTCAGTGAAATCACAAATTGTGCCTACCGCTCATCACTTCATTTTTTCAGTCGTCCATAGTTTCACAAGTACGACTGCTTCACCAGTTATTGATTTCTGAAGTAGATCGGAATTTAGGATTATCTACCTCATATTAAGGACGAGTAAAGCGTCTAGCATCATTTGAGGTTTTGAATTCAGTCCAATAATCTAACATATTCATTTCATAACATTTGTGTTTCTGCGTGATAAATTGGGGCCTAATAAACTGTGGTTTCAAAAAGATAGGTTTGAAACTTTACATTCATTGACTCCTTCACTACATCCTCAATGCTATAGTATACTCATTAGAGCTCTCGTTTCCTTCTGCTCAGCTCTATGTTGTTATGTCGCTCATCATATTGACGTCACGTCTTATGCACGCATAGATTGAGCATTTTAGGAGCTTTTCCATCAAGCTTAGAAAGGGCATCGACAATACACAGGTTTTTTTTTCCGGAAGTATGCGTTTTTTTTCTTGCACGTTCACCTTCAACATTAAATGAATATGGAAAACAGGATGAGGACGAAATTCGATGGAAGTAGAGGAAAATGGGTTGCATTTAATCTTTTCAAAGAATTCACCTATCTACTGACAGACTGAAACTTCCTCGCTAGTCTCTCTGATTGACAGCTCTCTCAGTACTGTGCTATGCTGCCGAGATGTATAGTGACATTTCAACCACTTCAAAGAAATCGCGCATCGCTCAAAGAGCGTTTGAACAACGTCTTCTGAAATCCAACCGGCATTCGCAATGTACAGCCGGATCTCATAACTGAGATCTTCGGAATAGTCTCGATCTTTAAGACTGAAAAGAACATCAATGACGAATCACAGGGGCCAATCATGTAGTGAGAAAAGGAGACCAGTGAGGAAGAACAGATGACAGGTGCAAATACAAGAGAAGGTAATCCAGGTTGTCCAAACGGTGAGTGGACGTATTGGTGGTCATTTTATATATTTCGTAGACGTACACAAATTGGGGATTACGGAACTGGCCTCGTATACCTCACTATGTCTTCAGAAGATAACCATCTTAAACGATGATCACGATAGATATGACTTAATCCAGCAAGGTAGAACCACAGAGTACATCATTTACTTAAGATTGGGTGCAATAAGGGATCTATTGTGGGGCTGTGGCACCTCAACCACTCTTCCTCACCCAACATATATAGTATCAACTCATTTTATTATCTATACACTATATTATATTGATGTGTTTTCCAAAGTCAACTTTGGATTGATAAGCTTTGATAAGCTTCGACGTTGGTGTATCTTGTATGACACCCACATTCGTCTTAATCTTCATCTATCGTGGTTGTGATGTGAGGAAAGCTATTCCATGATAGTAGTCTACACCCTCAAATGAGAGGAAAAAGATTATACCAAATCAATAGTGTTTCAAGTTCTATTTCGTCGATTAATTTGACCATAAATTCACCAGTTCCAATGAAAGGCTTGATTTGCCTGAGGGGTTACATCAGAATTCAGTATCATTTCGCCTTCTACTGCCAGTGCCTATACTCTAAACGATCCATTGAGATTATGAACAGAATTTAAAATTTTTTATAATTGATTATCAAAGATCATTATACCTCTAATGATTTATGGTTTCACTCAAACACTCAAATGATATGTGAGTAATATAATATGCATCATTATCTCGGAGAAAAACTACTCCCATCGAAGAGTAGTTTCTGGATTATTGATCAGTATTGATTGATTCGGAAAAGTTGAATTTGTTTGGATTATTGAACAAATAGAACAAAATTAGTATCTAATGTTGCTCATTACGTTGGGAGGTTAATAATTTATGAGTTAAACATTATGAAGCAATAATAAATTTATACTAGTTTCTACTCGCCGTTTTGATATGAAAAAATAATACCCTCAGGGTATTTGTTTAATGTGTGACCTTCATTAAGTAATATATGAAATAATCTATCACACTCAACAACTGAACAGAACAAACAGAATCCAAAATTGAATATGAGGTAAGTTAATACGTTTCTTATTGGAAGAAAAAACGAACCTCACAATAAATTTTAAATTAAGCCCTGATTTAAACAAAAGCCTTATGAGGTCATTACGTCTTTGTTAACCTCGCATTCACTTGAGGTATTTAAAAATGAAATAAGAAAGATTTATAAAAAATATACTTTGTGTTTAGAATGTTTTTGGATTAGTAGAGACGCTGATATTTTGAACAGTTGAAAAATGATCGAAACTCAAATATATTTTGCAATGATGAGGAATTTTTACTCGTTTTCACTTCATTCGTTCCAGATAGCAGCTGCGTTTCCCTTGGATGAGTTTTGAAAAAATATATGACTTAAAAGATCGAAGCACTTGCGATGAATATCAGATCTGATCAAGTACACTCTGATACAATTATCGTAGTTGTGCTGCGTTGATCGCAAAACCCGGAACCTCAGGCGAGACTCGATCCGTACTTACAGATATCCGGTCTGCAGATATCCCGTGCTGATAGTGGTTCCACTCACTATAAGTGAAGCATTGAGTGGTCAGTAGATGAAGCGCCTTGATAGTTAATGGATCAGCATGGTAGATCGGATATCTGTGAGTGCAGGTTCGAGTTTCGGCTGAGGTTACGAGTTTTGCGGCCAACTCAGCACACCTAAGCACAGAATAATATCATTGCAGAATAGAATAAATTACGAATATGTGATAAAATACCTTCAATCTTATATAGAACATATGAGGAAGTAAACATAACGATTATATGAGGACAATCATTTTGTGCTCACACGGAGGAACACCTCGATGAACAATCAGCAAGCCGTAAGATAGAGCATTTTGTAGCGCGAATGCTTAACTGCATAACTAGTTCAACGTCAATTCAACAACAACTCCATGACGTTTTTGAGGTTGAAGTAAGACATTCCTCAGTGAATTACCGTAAACATTCTTAAGTTCTGAATATTATTCTGATAAGGTAAGATAAAAATTGAGGTAGATCATTCCTTATGGCGCCAACGCACTCGTTTTTGACTTGATTTCGTGGAGGTGGTTGAATGGGAGAGCCTGATCTATGTAGTGGCTTGAAACGACCCAAAATTTTTCATCGAATCAGTACTCTTTTTTTTACCTAGATTTCTGCAGTACCAATTTATCGATAACGAAGGGATAGGAGGTTTAAGTCATTTGAGTTTGTGTGTCAGTTTGATACCTCCACCATTACACCAGAAATTTCTGACAACGCACCAATGTTTTCGAGGAGTTACCGTAAGACATTGAATACGTTAAAGAATATTCTTAAATAATTTATTTAAGCTTGAGCTAATGAAGCCCCAATCCATGAAAAATGCGCTATGAACTCTAATTGAGTTATATTTGTCTCTAGTTTTCATTTACAATTTATTAATGGAAAATGAAGAAAATATAGTAACCACACCAGTTGTTTTTTTCTGAAATCAATTTACATATCGATTTTTTTGATCACACAAAGAAAAAAAAAGGATAGAAAAAAATCTAAGATAAGAAAGAATTAAAAAAAAAGGATAGAAAAAAATCTAAGATAAGAAAGAATTAAAAAATCTCCTTAATAAAGTAAATGACGTCATTCATGTATTTCTTATTCTAAGTCGATTCTTCTTTCTTCGTAGAACTTTCAATCTTCACTTTCTTGTCTCGTCGACGTAGTGCATCTACTTGAAGCGATTCCAACTGCTTCCTGCTTCACTTTCTTTTCTCGTTGATGTAGTGGTGTTCATCTACTTGATGCGATTCCAACTACCTCCTGTGTTGTAACTAATTCGTAGATTCAGCCAGTTGTCATCTACATCACCTGTCATTCATCTCCATCTCGGCAATCGGCTTACACGAACAGGCAAAAAATAACCCGCCGCCAGCCATTTAAAATTTATCGATGAAAAAAAATCTTCGTTTCAAAAAAAAACTCTTTGAGTGGTTATTTTTGTTTATCTTTAAAAGACCGATTTTGAATGCGATCATTCCTACATTACTTACGATCACTCTTAACGAAAAGCTCAATAGCTGAGTGATTGAGTCACAGTTAAAACTCAATTATAAACTTACCACTAAATGATCATTACCGTAAGCAGCACTCAATATTTTTACCTTTTTTTTTCATTGACCTCATCATGACTTTATAGGTCACAAATCGATCGATTATCTACCGTATCCACTACATTAGACTTATTCGTTTTCCAGTTTCTCTTCCTTCAAGTTATTTGTACTTGACATCATTATTAGTCATTGAATAAATTAATTTGCATATGTCAATCAAAAAGCACTGACTAGTGCCGCAAACTCTAGAAGATTCGGGATTATTCGTGGAAATATGTAAATATACCTCATTTGAACTGTATTTCACGTGACTCGATGAGGTATTAGAAGAACGAAAATTTAACATCGCTGGTAAACAACGAAAATTTAACATCGCTGGTAAACAATTGTAACATTAACACAATAACAACAACTAAACAATTCGGATAGACATAGTGGTAAAGAGGACGAAAACTTCGGAATATTAATGTCAGTCATGAAAGAGGTAGAAAAACCTCATGTAAGTTAATTCTCCATAAAGTTTTTCGTAACTGGTTGAGTAAAAAATATGGGTATGCATGGCTGATGGCTGAATTTTCGCATAATAACGCTTCGAAAATCACCGACTCCTCATCAGTAGTGGAGGTACAAAGTTGAATCGTTTATTGATTGATCATAGGACGTTTTTGAGGTATTTCTTGTTTCATAAATGTCATATTGATTGACTGAAAATTCATGGCACTACACCGGGTAAGAGAGGGAAACAGAGGGAGGTGGAGGAAGTTATGGTAGGAGTTAGGTATTTGAACCAGAATTCCGAGGCTACTGCTGAGTTCGTTCCTTGAGATATCACACTCAATAAAAATCTATCATGAATGTTTTTGTTATCCTCATTAACCATAGAAATGTATTCTGTAGAACCAATAAAAATCGTAATGCTAAGGAATTTTTGTAAATTACAGCTTCATCATTGCTAGAGGGTGATCAGATTATACTTCTGTTGGATTTCTTCCATCGTCTCAGAGGGTGGTAGTAAGACTTCGCGACGTCATCAAATATGATTTTAACGTCTTCTGTATACGGTAGAAATCCTTTCGATTAATCTTCATTAATCCGATATATCGTCAACTATTCAATACAGCAAACCTCAAGACTCTTTAGATGATCACAATGATGAATGATGTTGAATGAACTATGTTTTCTCCCCAACAACTAATATCGTTTAATGTTTTTATCGAAACTCAATGAGGTATGACGAGTTTAATTTGCATAAGCTTTTACTACGAGCACAATAACTGCCTATTTTTACAATGTCGAACTATTCCATATTATTAATAATTTTTATTATTAGCTACTAACAAGTATCGTACAGTACGTAGAGCTTTTTTTCATCGGCTTGTTCGTTATTGTTTCTTCATATTGTTTAGTAGATCAGTTTAAAGAGTTGCCTCCTTTCCTCATACGTACGACACGCATTGAGGTCAATGCATCCGCATGATTTCCATTAAGCATTACTTTTATCGCTATGTAATGAAGTTTTTTTGTTAACATATTCTAAAAAATTAAACTAATAATAATACAGTTCCAGATTTTATAGAGTTCCGTTCAGTACAAATAACTGCAGTACTCAGCTATTGATTGATTGATTGATTGATTGATATTGTTATTGATTTATTATCAACCATGTGTTTTGATACACATCGTGTTTCAAAAAATTTCAAAGAAATGTTTTGTTAAAATACTCATATTTTCCTAATGATGCTTAGTTGCTCAAACATGAAGCATCAGCCTGGACTCGAACCTGCATCTAGACTCATCAGCCCTGTTGTGCTACCGACTGCACTCTGTTAGTGACTCAAAGCTTCACTTATCATTTCCATATGGTTATCATCAAAACTGCCATCTTCTATACTCAGTTTTAGTACGGTTATAAAAAAAAACATTTGACCTACCATATGTTGATAGAAAATCAATAGAAATTACTGTAAGAAATTATTCCTATTATTTGATTTTCACTAACTTTATCAATAAAATCCACTATAGTAACAAAGTCATATTAATAGCAGCTTTTTTTAATTAGAACAAAACATTAAAGTTCAAAAGTCAAAGAACTCAAAAAAAAACTCGAAAACTCAGATTTGAGGAAAAACACCATACCGTCCTATGAGTTCGATACCAAGAAAAAACTTCGATCTCTTTTATGGTTAGAAAAGGAACAACTCTTTGATCTTTGGAGTTCTTTGATTTTTCCTCATTTCATCAGTGACACATGTCTTACAGTTCATTTTCATCTGATTTTCATTTATTAGCTAATGAGTACGAGATGAACAAAGTGGTATTGACCTCATGGTTATGTTCTAATGCATTCTAATGAGGTTGTGACCGAAGATTTGTTGAGGATTTATTATTCAAAAAAGAATAACAGCACAAGACTCCTCAAAAGCTGCCTCATTGACATCATCTAAGTGTAAGCGCACTCACAAAACATCTGTTTTGTTTTCTATCTTTTCCATCGTGAGGAACGATATTTACTAGAAAGTAAACAGATAAACACAACAGTTACTAGAAAGTAAATAGACAAACAACTTTCTAGTTCATTATCGTTCCACCGTCGTTAAAACGATACACATAGATGTAAAACTACGATATTACGTTAAAATCGTCTCGTCGTCCACGCCATCTGGTCCCAGTATTATGCAGGGGCGATAGTTGTAGGACGCACAACGAGAACCGGCTAACTCGTCCTCACAATGATTTTTTCACTCTTACTACTCAGCAACGATGAATTGTAGCTATCGATAAATGATAACTGTTATGATACATTACAATGAGAAGAAAATGATGATAAAGGAAATCTGCGGTTTCTTTTTCTCAAAATTGAGGACAAGAGGTAGTTGTTGATCGACAAACGAAACACATCAGAAAAAAAGCATTGAGTCTAAATCACCGTCCTCAAATGCACTGCAAATTTCATATTGTTACGATATTTTTCGATTTGGTTTCGAGGAAAATGAGTGTGCTCACCTCAACACAAGTGCATACAAATGGCTTTTCTATGGAGAAATAAAAACTCTGCTTCTTTCTTATTAATAATTTTTTTTGTTCTAAACAAAGAATTTCATATTTTAAACTTTCGTAGGAAATGAGAAGCTGAAAGAAGCAATGACATTATTTTTTTGCAAAGAAAAATATTTACAATGAAGAGTGAAATCTATTGATGACATCTTATCGCCTCTCCCATTGGTCACCTCAGAATTGTAGTGACCGCTGAATCAAAGTGACTCAAAAGTAATAGGAGTCTTCCGGTGATCTACCAATCAAATGAGTCAAATCTGTTTATTCTATCATTTAAGAGCGTGCTTGTTAGCAGTCAAGCAGCTTCAGCTTATAAGACGAAACTCAAACGTAGTTTCGACTTACGAGAGCTAAAACTGGAGGCTATATAACGCAGCGCGTCGTACTTCTGATAACCGCTCTACAATTGTCATCTGAATAAAAAAGAAGTGATGAGGATGAGCTTCTAACTCATCTCGTATTCTTCTTCGTATCTTGTACTGAATGATTAGAAAACTAGTTATTGTCGTTGTTGTTGTCGTTATTGTCGCTGCTTTTTTTTTCCTCTTATACATCTAGAGATTTCTATCAGTTATACTACTAGCAAGTCGTACGATGTACGGCACTCACCGCATGTGTCCTCAACTACTTCAGTCCGAACAATTTTTTCTTGCGCCATTTATAGAAGAAGCTGCATATTTTTTTCTACAAGGAGGACAATTTAGTTTATATAATTGCGGAAAAAAGAATTAAATTCAAAGATTGATAAGTCTAAGTGAGGTGAGTTAACTCATAGTTTGAGGCAAAATACTTCTACTCAATTGTTTTTTAAACGTCAAACTTTGATTGATTCCTTCGTATTCCGCTCGTATTCACTCGTTCTATTGATTACAGTATAATATGCTTGACTCACTATAGTGAGGAATGCGAAATTTTGAGGAAAATCTATGATAGAGAGGTTCGGTATAAACGTTCTGTTACTTCTCCATATTGTTTACCGTTGATTGATTTATTGATTACCTCTTGTCATCATATGATTCCAACAAATCAACTTAATATCACACATATCTGACCAAGTCACAAAACTTGGAGCCTCAAGCTAGATAATTGGTGCTGAGTGAAAATCAATAAAAAGTTTATTTACGTTTAT
>KN716153.1:350499-362362 GCA_000816705.1 Dictyocaulus viviparus | reverse complement strand
CTCCCTTGGAGTTAACATTGATCTTTCATCGATCATATTTTTTCAATTTGAACAAGAGACAAAATTTTTCGCTATTCGAATGTCGTCTATAGATAGTCGTATACTTTTATTCCACTAAACTTGTTCATAATTGACTCCAATATTGAAATGGTAGATCAAACACGGCTTTACGATGGTCCCTTACTTTCCAACTGGTTCTACGATGGTCCCTTACTTTCCAATTGGTTCTACGATGGTCCCTTCTTTTCAAGCTGACTTTTTTTTTTCCGTATTGAAAATCGATTACACGACCTGTGTAACGTTAATATAATATTTTTATTTAGAATGTATATTTGTATTTACTTTTCGCTTTTCGTTAATGTCGTTAAGAAATAAAGCTTAAAGTGATGTTGAGGTAAACTTCATCCTCATTTCCAATTGAGAGAGTCTAAATGCTATGATAATTTGAACAAATACTCGAGACTCAGCCAATAAGTTAACGGCGAGGTATTTTGTAGAAATATTTATTCTACTTGAAAATCGATGACAAATATCATCGTAATTAAGATAAAGGATAAATATTTTTGTTGAAACACTACAAAAAATAAATATAATTGTATATAGTATTTAGTATAACGTAACAGTTTCATCGGATAGTACTGGCAACATTCTTCTATATATTCAACGGAGGTATTTAAGTTACATTCCTCATTGTTAGAGATGTTGCCGATGAGTTAGATAGTTGTTTTGCCTTTTCAGATGGTGACGGTAATTCTTTTGAATCCGGTTGTGGATTTGAAGGCATTTCAACATCAATTTCAGAATCACCTGCTTTCGTGATGGATTCTGTTTGAACGGCCAGGAAATCCTCTAATGCCTTCAACACCTAAATGAATAAATTATCAATAAGATTATACTATTGTGTGCTTGGTTATACCTCTTCACAAAGGCCCTAGAAGAGGATTGTGATCTTCTCATGAAGCGAATAGAACTTATTGACCATCGTCGAGTTTGATACGAAGAAGTAAAAGCTTCTATGGTACCTGCTTAACCTTGTCGACGAACACCGGGATTCAGTTGATCGTGTAGTCATTAAGAGACCGTTAAGGTGAGATGGAAGTTTTACAGGTGCCGGCTCGATTCTGTTAATGATCGAAGGGGATCCAGGTGATCCAGATGATTGTGTAATCATCAAGAGAGCTAATTATAGAAATCCTGCTAAACCCGCTATCCATCCGTGGTCCGTAAATTGGCACCAGGGAAATCTGGGTAAGATAGCTAGCACTGACTTGATGAGGAGTGGTCAACTTAAGTCATTGTATGGACCAGGCATTCACCTGCACTCACATTCCACCACCTCCACGAATTCGAATCCATTGAATACGAATGCGTAAGTGCATCCGACAACAAGAGGTTGATCGGCATCTAAGCTTATCCTACCTTATTTCCATCAACAGCACTTAAAAACGTCTATGGTCACTACTTGCTGAAATTGACAGGCAGATCAAAAATCATTTCAGATCAAAAAGATCGATTTCAATAATGTCTGCAGATAGTACGGTAGATTCGAATTCGAGTCTCGACTGAGGTTTCACGTTTTGCGATATACTCAGCAGCTTTCGAGATTGAAGAACAACACCATTATAACCTATCATTGTTAATAGGAAATAACTAAAATAGAGACAAGGATTTGTATTTAGAAAGAACCAGATAATTTATGGAGGGAAGGAAATATTAACTCACTCCACCCTTTCTTGACGAGCTATCGGTTGATTCAGAGAGTTTTTTCTTTGCTCTTCTTCTTTTACGTTTTTCTTTCTTCTAAATAAACAAACTAATAGCACAAAATATACGCACTAAATTTTCATAAGATACGGTAATTCTGTCTTCGTCTTAAACTTTATCATCTCGTAGATCATCATGAAAATGAAATGATCAAAATTTTGCTACTATTTATTGCAGATCAAAACCAGCTAAGCTACTTGTACATTGACGTTATTGATCGTTTTTTTTCCTCAATTTTCACTGAGTTAACGTATTTCTACGTACCTTCTTTTGAAGTATTTTCTTTTTTCGCCTCGCCATCTCATTCCGTTTCTCCATTTCTTTATACATTTCGATTTTTTTCATACGATTTTTTCGTTGTAACATTAATACAACGAATAATAGAAAAGCACATATAGTGAAAAATATAATTCCCGCTATTATAATTGTTATAGTTGAAGATGATTCTTCTCGAACTCTTCCTCCATTCATTCTAAACTAATGTGAATGTTTTGGAACTCGTTGAGGTCTGAACACTGGATAGAATCAGATAAGCTTTGACGGTGATCAATCCCTGGTGTAGCGGGATACGCCTACGCATTCCTGTTCAACGTAATATCGTGGAGGTGGTTGAATACGAGCATCGTCTATACAGTGACTTAAGCTGGCCACTCTTCATCAAGTCAGTACTGTTTATCCTACCCGGATTTCTCTGGCACCTACGGTGATAGGAGGGCTTGAGATCATTTGAATGATATGTGACGAACTGATTCAGGCCTCCACCTCCACCACTGCACCGCTACGACCACTCTTTAGCTTCTGTGATTTCATGAAATAGAACGCAACATCAGAATTGATAGAAGTAGAAGAAGTACACAGTAACGGCCTGATTTTCTATAATGTTCCTACCCTACTAGTGCTATATAGGTTCCTTTCCTATATAGGTTTATCTGGCAGAGTATACATACGTGGCAGAGTATACATACGTATTTTGTTGATGAGTCAAATTTCCTCTTTGTTGAATGGTTAGTTTAAGCTTTTCCCTCTTTAAATGTTTATAAAGCGATCAAAAACCTCACATAAAGTTTGTTGTTTGGTGAATTGAAGATTCAGTTGTAGAACTTGTTCCAACATCATCAGCACTACCACCCTCTAATGATAAAAAATATCTTGGCAAAAAAAAATGATTGTAATAGAAATAAAGAGGAAAGTGTCACACAATTCAACACGTACAATTAGTACTGCAAGCAGTTCTTAAATGTTAAATCTGTTTGCTTTACAGAAAATACCAGAATACCGTACTATCAGACGTCGCTACCTCAACAGAGCACCTATGGATTAATTTCTGATGGTCACGTGATCTTTATCAAAAATATTTCAAATGAACTTACCCATAACAAGAATCACTTCACAACACAACTTCAACTAGACAAATGGTACTACTCGATTTCTAGGCTGAAAAACATACACGAAAATCTATCAGTGATGTATATCTGATAAGAAAATATGAAGTGAGTGGAAGATACAACAGTTGATACCATTATTATTTACTACCTCATGAGGTTGTAACGTGAACATGCAGCTTGAAAATATAACAGCTGCTCTTTGTCACTTGTCCATGTCCGTTTTTCTTAAACATCATGAAGTACTGTACAAAATGGGAACTCAAAGTATCGTTAACCTTTCCCCACACTTTATAAACTATTCATCTGATTCCTCCCAAATGGCTTATCACCTCAAGGTGAAGTGTTCTCGGATTTCTATTTAGACACGAAAACCTAGCCAAAGGTTGATAAATCTCCACCATCTTGATAAAATAAAATCATAAGGATGCTTTTCCATTTGATCCATGAACGCAACTTTGAGTACTGAACTACCTAACCACTTGATAAGGCTAGAGAGTTCTTGATTTGAGGAAGAAAACTTCAGCTAAATATTTAGCTTGTATTGATTTCTGAACGGTAAGCCTTATGGTCTTATACCAAACTCACCAGACTCCATAAAGTATTCGACTGAAATTTTCCACCGTCATAAGCCTTAGTGGTAAGGTAAGATAAGCTTTCACGTTGATCAATGCCTTGTGGCGGAATACACCTATGCATTTGTGTTCAACGTGATATCGTGGAGGTGAATGCGAGCACGACCTGTACACTGACTTGACTCACTCTTCACCAATTCAGTTCTAGTTATCTTATTACCGAGATTTCTCTGGTACAATTTTACCGAATGCGTAGAAATGTAGTGGTTGAGGTTGATAGGCATAGGAGGTCGTGAATTGATTCGGGTCCGCATGCCACTGTCGTACCTCCACCGCCACATTCAAGTTTTCCTCCGTTATGAATTTTCCCCTCCAAAAAAATGTGACCGTGTGCCGGGATGTTGACGTTTTCAAATTCTCTATACGTTTGTTATCAACGTATGAAGCTTATAGCTTTTTTGATAATTTCAAAAAAAAGTCAAGCTATAGAAAATTATCATTGTTTTATGTTACAATTAAATCAACACGTTTAGAATTTGTACCAAGCAATTATTCTATACAAAATGAATATGACTATTTATCACAGTGGCTTCTTAGTGGCATTCATTCGGCTTTCTTCTCCAAGAATTTCCTCCTAAACAAACTGAGGATAGCTGAGGATAACCTCATTGATTGATTTTGATCATTGATTTTCCTCAACACGTTATGTTATCCTAATCTGATCACTTCGGATCATGTACTTACCATCTCGGCCAGTTCATCATCATGATTACCTTTTGGTGCTCGTGGTAGTACTAATGTTTCTTTTATCGAATTCATTGTTTGTTCGATACTGAAATAACCTCAAAATGTAGATTTCAAAACAAAAAAAAACAATGATTCACTTACGTTTTAAGCTTTCTTTGCTTTATATTACCATGGCCCGCTTTAGCCTAAAGAAAACTCTCAGGATGAATCGCTGTGAGTCTTGAGGTAATAATTGTTTCTTATTGAGAAAAAGAAGTACTTTGCCTGCAGGATCCACTAACGGAGTGCTTTCTAGTGCTGACGGATTGTAATTGCATGTTTTTGACTCAATAACCTGTAAGAGGTAGTTCATTGACTTTTATAAACATGAATATTTATAATGATTACGGTATCATTAGTATACTTTTAATGTATTTTTAGATGACTTTTCCGTTGGAACGATTGATGACGAAGTAGTTTTTGAATTAACCATCTAAAATACTTTGTATTTTTCTTTCTTTCAGTACTACAATAGAAGTACTCAAAAGAGTTAAAGAGTCATCAGAATTGTCACTCACGTCTTCTGAAGTGGTTCTAGAATCCGATTTCTTTACTGTCTCGTCATCTTTATCACACTAAAAATACTACAGTATGATTTTTTTTCTTTCTTCTCCTATTTAGAAAAAAAATGATCGTTCACCTTCTTTCGAATACAGAAAATTATGAAATTACTGTAATAATATATTAATAGGACGAACAACATCATATTAAAAATTGACGGAAATGTCTGTATTATCTGAAACATTAATGAGGTAAATACTAGTGAAAATAAGTCTTCATGAATAATCAATAGCCTTGAAACTCATCATCAATATTCGACACTAGGAAGTTCTTCCTCAATGTCAAACACTCAAAGCAGTGACCGTATCGCTACTCAAAACAAATCTGTTTATAGTACGAGCAACGAAATGTCGTTGTTTAAGCTTTACCGTATACTACCGTAACCTGATCGATGCGTAAAACGAATTATGCAACAAACCTTCAAGTTATTTGTAAAATGGTGTTCAACACCTGACATTAAGACGAAGAAACTATAAATGAACAACCACAAGAAGGAAAAATGCTAGTATATTTGATAAAATTTTTTCAGAGATATATTATCTACTATTTACATACTCTAGGAGGTGCAGTAGTGTAGTGGTGGAGGTACCACGGTGATACGCAGGCCCGAATCAGCTCGCGGGCGCCTTCCAGGCCTACCAAGCCCACAATACCTACGGTGTCGATAAATTTGTACCAGAGAAATCTGGGTAAGATAACGTTCGCTGACTTGATAAAGAGTGGTCAAGTTAACTCATTGCAGAGACGAGGCATGCATTCAGCCACCTCCACAATATCACGTTGAACACGAATGCGTAGGCACATCCTCCTACAAGAGAGTGACCAACGCCAAAGAAACTCAACTGACTGTAGAGACAAGGCACGAATTCAATCACCTTCACGATATCACGTTGAACACGAATGCGTAGGCATATTCTCCTACAAGGGAGTGCTCAACGCCAAGGATTACCTCATTATCTAATTATTTTAGAGTTTCCATTTTTGTTACTGTTATTAGATGAGGTATTTCAAGTTACGCTGCTGTTTTTCGTTGAATATTTAGCAATAGCTAAATATGTTGGGGTGTTTTCTCATAGCATATGTTAATTTGAATATTCATGAAACCTGACATCTAGGTGTTTTACCTCATCCTTCTAATTTCTAGTACAATATAGATGCATTTCTGCTGGAGAACAGAAGAACGAAATTAAACGAAACAGATGAATATTGCTTGATCAATAGCGATCTCGTGTACGATTGTAGAATATCTTGCAGCTTCGTTAGGCATAAGCTTAGATTTGTATTCTTATTTCATATTCTAAAAGCTAAAGAAAAACGATTCAACTCGATAGAATACCATAAACTTTATTGGATCATATTAAAACTGCTGATGATAAAAGATCTGGTCAAAAACCATTTTGTTCTAGTTACGAGAAGAGGATCAGAAGAGGAAAGAGGATAATAATTCTAAATGTGGTGAATACATTATAAGCTAGCGAACGGTTTTGAAGCTGACATTGTAAAGCTGACCTCGTGAAACTCATTTATTAACATATGGTCATAAAACTTTAACAGTATGATAATGTACAAAGAGAGAGAGAGAGAGAGTCAGCTTAAGACATTACCTCAATAAAAAGAACCTCATGGAAATTGAGGAATTAAGATACAACATCGTTTCAATAAACAATCAGTCGAAAAAATTTTTAATTTCGTTTCGAAAAAAAAGCAGTTGTGATAGGCAAAGCAATAATGTATGATTGTATGAAATTATCATATAGCAATGGCAATGAACTGGTAAATATTTGAAGCCGAGAGGGAACAAAAAAAAAGAGTAAACAACAACAGCTGAGAGTCAAAAACATGTAAGCGTAACCATTTCAGTCGATCCCGACGATAATGTTTCCTCATCGATCCCTTCTAGCTATCACTATCACTCAATTTCACTTCACAGAATATCATTTCTCTTACATTATCACCTCCAGGCGTTCCAGATGTTGGTTTTTTCTCAAAGTTGAATATCACCTTTGACAGTTTTTTATTGCGTACTTTTTTACTCTGCAATAACGCTTCATCAGATTATCGAATAAACAATTGATTAATTAAATAATGATTATATTAATAATAGTGATTGAGAGGCGAAGCGGCGGAGTGATGAAGTTGCCACAGTGACGCGCAGGCCCGAATCAGTTCATGACCTACCCAGGCTTATCAAGCCTGCAATCGATGCGTGGACGGTGAATTGTTATCAGAGGAAGCTGGGTAAGATAACTAGCACTGATGTGGGGAAGAGTGGCTAGCTCAAGTCACTCTATAGACCTCGCATTCAGTCACCTCCATAATGTCACGCTGAACACGAATGCGTAGGCGCATCTCGCCGCAAGGGATTGATCAACACCAAAGCATATCTTATCTTATCTTATCACAATAATAATTAAAATTCGTGTATGATATAATCGATTTTTATATCTGACATTCCATGTGAAAGAAGCTAACTCACTAACCGCATTTTTATGACGTTTACTGGTTGTCTGAAAAATGTTTATTATTAGATTAAGGCGTGACAAAATCCACACTTTTTAAGCCGTTATGCTTAGGCTTACAGTAAATCTAAGATGCTTCTATAAAGTTTCTAAGAAGAAAATTTTTTCACCTAGTAACTCAACAGGTAATTATGTAGCACAAAAAATGTTCTGTTCTATGATCCTTAGTGATGCTGAGTTAATCGTGAAACATGAAACCTCAGACGGGACCTGCATCGAAAGATCGTGTTTATCGACTGCACTACCGAGGCCCTCGCTTTACGCGATCATTCTGTGCTTCACCTTCTTCTAGGTTGATATGTTACTAATCTTCAACCCATTTCCACCTACGTCCGATCTATTGTTCTAACCGATTGCACTAACAAGGTTTTCGCTTAAGGCGACCACTCAATGCTTCACTTCTTCTAGGTGAATATCTTACTGAACTTGAACCCACTTCTACTGATGTGTTCTTCTGATCTATTGCGCTGACCGATTGCGCTACCGAAGCTCTCGCTTTACGTGACCTATCGAAGCTTCAGCTCCTCTAAGAGGATATCTTATCAGCACTCGTGCTGCGACGGAGGATGGATGAACGATGAACTCAGCATCGTTATGGATAGTAGAACAAAATCATTATGACCTATCGTAATTGATAGAAGGCAAATAAAAATTTTTACAAGAAAAAAACTCACTTTTTTCTTCTTCTTCTTTTTGTACTTTTATTTTTCTCGTCTTGCTTCTTTACTTTATTCGGCTCATTTTGTTTCGATTTTTTATGATGTTTCACATGTTTTGCACAAATGACAATCATAGAGGTCAACGATAGGACCAGCAGTACTTCAACAACGCATCTGAAAAACGAACTGTACGTCCTGAAGTTCTCTTTCTAATGAATTCGTTGATACTTAGGAGAATTTTTCATAATTGGAAAACATTGCTTACATATTACTGTTAGAAAAATTTGACAATGACTGAAGAAGATTGAATGCATCTGAAATTTCAACGTGAAATTCAAGGTTGAAACAAATCTCTCCTTCAATTTTTTTCTCTGAATTCTACCTCAGAACGTTTTCTGCCAAGACATGTTAATAATCAAGATGAATAATCACTAAAAATCATTCAACAAGAGCCAATGATGCCTCAGGGGTTACACGTATTCCTACCAGATGCTACTCTCTACGATGCCATACAAGACGGTAACTGGTGTGAGGATCACAGACCTCAGATTCAATCGGACCATATTGTTTTGAGAGGTAATTGAAAATATAGCGTGAATAGTTTGCTTAGTATGCATCATAAGCATTCACTGAGATGATTTCGTCACGAGGAATGAGGATGAGGATTTGAGGATTTGAGGATTTGAGGATTTAAGGATTTACACAGAGGTTCCATAAAAGGTTTTTTCACTTTCCTTTGTATTCAAACAATAAAGAAGAGGAGGCAGAAAGTGTTGAAGTAAATGAGGAACTATCATATGCGATGAGTACTACTGTATGGACGAGTGTGACACGACAAAGATACGACAGAAAAAATCGATACCTATAATATGACTGTATGCATATTCATGCAAAAATGCATAAGCCGTCTTTCGTGAGGTTGAGTTATTTCCAGCTTGTCGATTCAGCCATGAATCTGAAAACTGGGATATAGTTAAATATCTGAAATCATGTATAAACTAAATAAACAAACAACCTCATCCTATTTGTAGGTTCAACTTCTATCCAAGAAAAAAACTGCTGACTATTTTTGCTTATAAGCTTTAAGAAAAAAGTACTCTTCTTACATTTACTAACTTATTTCTTACTTCAGTTTACTTTTATTTGTTTAGTCCTACACATATTAGTACTCTTTGTGCAAATTTTTATCGTCCAGTACTTTTTAATGGTACTAATTTTCAGGTAACGCTCAGCACATCTACTATCACGACATGCGGAGTTCAGCTATACCTCACTTACTCGTTTTCCACTAGATATGAAAGCTGATATGTACGTTCAAGTTTATTTTGAGCTTCAAGCAACTATTATTCTCTTTTGACTACGTTATCGACAAATTCCCACTTCTTGCCAAATGGTAGAAGCAAAAGTACTACTGAAATGTTCTTCTACAACACTTCCGTTTCAAAATTTACATACCACTATTTGTTGCATAGTAGGAAATTAGTGAATGTAGTTGTTCTGAACCTGCTAATGAATTCTCTTCTGCACCTGAAGATGAAGTAAACTTTTAACTGAACTATTTTACAGCATATGAGGATTACTATTCATCACTATCTACAGAACGCTAATGCATCCGACCTCATCATAATTATAATTCACAAAAGGGCCCAACTAAATTTTGGATATTAGCATTTCCTTTCGGTGACCATGCTCTACCAAGACGACGTTCTTTACCATTCGAACTTCATCTAGAGTCAATTTATCACTTATCACTAACAGGAAGGCTTCACTTGTCAAGTAACGAAACAAAGCTGGAATACAGCCGATGACAATGTAACCCCATCGACCTCATTACGCTTCCTCGCTCATTATTGCAAGTTAAGCTTAAGCGTTCATTAATCTTTACTGTTGCATATGACTACATTACTATTCCTACCCAGTCTTCTTTGGTACCAATTTGACTATCTTCTAAGTATTGGAGGGCTTAGTAGGCATTGAGGCGGCTGCGAACCTAAATCGCGCCTCCATCACAACGCCACGTGGCCTCATAACAGTACCATAGAGTTCTAAAATTGCAACCAACCATAAAGCATTTGTACAGAAGAGAAATTATTTCCAATTTCTATATATCCGGTTTGTTTTCGAAAAATAGTTCCTATCAGAATATAAAATCACACGTGATAATCCCTTATGATTCTGAATGACACACAAGACACTAAACCTCAGGAGGGATTCGAACTCTTATTTACGGATTTGAAGTTTGATATGATACTGATTAAACTAGGGTGCAACACCGACACATCCTTGCCAATTCGAACTCTTCAACGAGAATGTTTTGATGAGATTCCTTCTTAGAAGTAGTAGAGGAAGCATTGAGTGAATTTAAAATGAGGGTTTTATTCTGTTTATATGTGAAAATGTTAACTCTTTCAATAACTTCCTCAATGAGGCTGTTTAAACGTGGAAAGCTTAAGAACGTCGATCTGTACACACCAAAAAACAACAAATGTAAAATTTCTTTGAGGCAAAGTATATATGGACTTGAGGAAAATCAAATCTTAAAGCACTCATTGGTGATTGTTTAATAAGTTCTTATCAAGGTTTAGTTTATTTGAAGTCATCACGTAAGACGTTGACTTGAGGATCAATCAAGACCAATCACTTTTAGCAGAAGTACTACTGATACTTCTAACGACAGCTTCATCTTATGATCATTAGTAATCAATCGATACTTCAACAAACACAAACATTACAGTAATATTTATTACAAATACTATAAGGGACCATAAGACATAGAGATTTTGATTGTGATTTTGATCAAATATTAGTAATATTGAAGTTCATCAACCACGTTAAAGTAGAGCAAGTTTTTCAGTAGACGATATTCTGCTATGAAGTGAAAATCAAATCAGATGAGAAGAAATCGTTGTCAAGTTATTCGTCGACAAAAAACACGTCAGTACTACAATTTATAGCATGTACTGCTGTGCAATGTAACGATAGTACTAATCAGTACGATAAAATCATTTTAAGAATGTCTATGATACAGATTGAATAAATTGATTGATTCTATGCTGAGCATAACAGTTTAAACTGCATAGCATCGCTTTTTTATTAGGATTACTGTATTACTGTATTACTGTAGGTGTCCGTTTGTCATTGGTCACCTAAAAAAACCTCTATACAACAACATTACAGTTTCTATGCGATTCAAAAAAAAAATGTCGTTATGATAAAATCAAAAATATCGTCATTAATAACGACAACATAGACATTTAAATTGCTAAAATATAAGAACAATGATATAATGAGTACTAATGTGCTTAGAAATAATGCTGAATTAATGTTATAATGTTAGTCGAGGGAATCGACTAAACCTCAAATTAATCGAGGCTTTTCGTTTTTTTTTCAACCTCAATGGTTTAACTAATATTATAGTCTGTATTTATTGAAGGTGCTTTAGAATCTTGAAATAGTGTTTTTAGTTGTCGTACGCTCCAATTAATCTCTAACGAATCCATACCAACACATGGATCATTTCGTCGTATAGATTTAACTGATAGTTGGAACTCTGAAAGCCAATCAAATGTGTGAAGGAAAAAATGTAAAGAAAGAACAGAGAACTTCCAGTGAAGCCA
>KN716153.1:321767-335227 GCA_000816705.1 Dictyocaulus viviparus | reverse complement strand
AAAGAGAGTTCGAAGCACAGTGCTGAATAGTGGCCGCATCTGATTAATTCCTAGTTTGACTTTATTAAGATTATTTCCTCAATTCTTTTTAGGTCTACTAGTTCATAACTGAATAATGAGGGATATGGATAATGAGGGATAAAAAGCACCACAGTGATAGCACATTCTCATCGCGATCATTAATCACCGTAGATATCATATATGCATTCAATTATCATAATTCATAACGTGAGAGAATATCTAGCAAGTTACATATGGATTGATCAACGCTGACCTCGACTACTAAATGAGTCAAATATTCGCATTGAATGCTCTACCAAAAGAAAAATTGTGAATCTCGTTAAAAGTAGTCCAAAATGTTCTATCTTTAAGGGAAATTCAAAAATTCAATAGGTCGCAAAGGATAGCTTAATAATCAGAAATATTATAATGAGGTAGTATGAACCTTGAGGGTATAGCTAAGATCATACGTTAAAGCTTTAACTGTCCTTATACTACATTATTAAAAGAGAAGAGCTTCATGCGATAGAACAATTTGATGCTTCACCTAAACAGATAAGAGTTTTTTCTTTTAGTGTTGGAGAAAAACTATTCTTAATATTTCTAAATAGTAAGTGATGAATGAGGTAGGTCAGCTTGCTTTCAATAATCTCCTCAGTAATCAGAAATTTCCTTGTCGTTCATGAACGATATTACCTCAATAATGACCATGGAATCTGGTTTGATGGCGGTAACTTCAGACCTACTTTGTTCCACTCAAATAAAGCTTCAAGTCCCAACAGGAGTACTTTTCTGTTAGTACAGGACCATGTAAGAAAAATATATTATTGATTAGTGATGGTGAAGTACTTCTATAAACAAAAACAGGAGCCATTAAAGTAATATTATTTCTAGGAGGATCCGTTCCGTATTTCACTGGCAATCAATACTTTTGTTTAACTAATTACTTCTTAGTAAACTAAAGTAAACATAAATTGTTTGTGACGTCAAATAAACAAAAAAAAAAACAACCGCAACATTCTGAACTCATTAGATACACTAACCTAAAATGAACTAGATAGTTACAGAATGGCCATCCAATGAGAAATGAATCGACTGAATTCGACGATCCAATCCAGACACGACTTAATCGCAGCTTTTCCTTCAGCTTAAAACAAGACACACCTCTGAAAACGTTAAGAAGTTATTTCGAAAATAATCAATAATGCTTTATTGTATGGGGAATTTATTATTGATTTCATCATGAGTGAAGTAGATCAGCACCATAGATTACGGTTGTACAACAAGGACGACAATGAACGATTGCTGTGATTCAAGCAGTTTGACAGTACGGTTCTTCAAGTCTTCCAGTACTGCGCACAAGCTAACATCTGGTTTTTTTGATTGTAGAAATTTACTCACTTCTGTTTTGATATGACAAGAGTATTGTGATAAAGAAAGAGGTATCGTTGATGACTGAGTAGAGTTGACAATGACGTCATCTGTACTGTACCCTCTTTTAATACTTTATTTCCTTGATTGATGACATTATTCTGAAACGAGAGGACTGAGGTTATACGAGTTTTTACTTATTGTTAATAATAATGAGTTATATATTACCGAGCCAAAATTAACTTTATTGATTGATTTCATTTAAAATTATTATTACGAAAATATATTATTGAAATCAATTATTCACGACGTTCTTATTCCTACCATTTCAAATACTTCAGGAATACTTGAAGAGCAAGATCGAATGTTTTCTTACAAGCGCTCTTATTATGTCTCCTAATTTATGCAGCCTATTAAAATGAATTCCGAGTCCATTTAAGCTTTGGGGGCGAATGAGAGGGCACAGTGGCGAAGTGGTGGAGACGTAACAGTAAAACGCAGGCCACCAATCAGTTCGCGGTCGCACCCCAAGCCCATAAAGCCATCCTTCCTCGGTCGGTAAATTGGTAGCAGAGTAATCTGGGTAAGACACTGACTTGGTGAGGAGTGTTCAACTCAAGTCACTGTGTAGACCAAGCACGCATTCAACCACCTCCATGATATCACGTTGAACACGAATGCTTGAGCGTATCCCGCCTCAAGGGATTGATCAACGTCAAAGCTTATCCTATCTGATAAGCTTTGTAAATTTTTTCATATACACAAATTATTTTTGAGGTACGTGTGTATATGCGATAGCGATTTCCTCAACTACTATACTTGAAGAGCCTCACAAGAAAAGATTCTATTAGTCATTTTTCAATAGAGCAATGGAAAAATATTGTCTGAATTATCAACTAGTTTACCTCGCCCTCGGTAACACTCGGTATTGATAGGTTCGCTGTGCAGAGTTCCTTATCGATGATCTCACATTGAGTTCTATACATTTGATCTATAAATAGAATCTTTTTCCATATTAGTTATTGATAATACTTTTTCATTCAACGATTGTTCAATGAACAGTGAATTTTTCCAATGAGTTACAATTTCTTATCAATTCACTACTACATAAATCGATCAATATACTTTCCTCATTATATTTTCAGTACTGTAACCTACAGTAACACAGCTAAGTTAAACTTCAATAACTTGAATGAATCATGGTTCTTTTTTTTTTTGAATTTATGGCTTACAAGAATTTCTCTAATGATGCTTAGTCAATCGCAAAATTTCGAGCCTCAAGCAACCTCAAAACACCTTATATTACAGCTTATAACTATTTTTTCTTTCATAATTTTCTATGAAATGTTAAATAAACTCAATAGATGAGTTGTATTAAATGAAACTCCTCAAAAATCCTCATAATTAAAACCATTAGCAGCTACTGATGATAAAGATGATTGAAAGCAATATAAAAATCTATTAAGAACAAAACCTCTAAACTCATACGAATTCATATGAGTATTTTGAGGTCAGAGTGAAGGAGTTTAAATTATGAATAATTCATCATGGATTCTGAATGATGCCAAGTATAAAGCAAGCCATATTTTGAAAGCGTTCAAAGAACGAAGGTGAGTCTATTCAAGATCTAGGTGATGTCATTCGTATAATAATTGGGGTATTGTAGAACTCGTTTAGCTTAAAAAATTGAGGTCGGAATCGATTATTTACCACAACCAAAAGTTTTTGTTGCACCTTTGTTTGGACTTCTTCAAAGGATTGCTTTTTCAAATCCATGAAATCGTCATAAATACCTGAGTTCCATAGTTGAATTCAACCTCATATTTGTAGTGAGTACACTGCTGACAAGAAATTCCCCCTCAACTTTGTTGTTTTTCACCTCATTAAATGTGCCTCAGTTAGAAAACAATCGGAATTCATCATCTCTTTCAATGTTGATGAAACAGTTTAAACGACATCGGAGCACTTTGAGGAAATTACTCGAGGACATTAAAGACTCAAGTTGACTCTTTTTAAAACATCCTCAATGAAAATCATTTCAATCATATTCTTATAAGTGAAATGTTGCTTATGGCTATACAAATAATCATTTTTGTTAGAAACAATCAAAATTAGAATAAGAGTAGTGATAAAAGGAATGATAATAATAATGATATGATCAATACTGATAATATTATTATAATATATGCAGATATTCTTTGTTCTGATTTTGAAGATTGAACAATTGAGGTAAAATTTGAGGTTCTTACATGAAATAAAATCATTAAATTAGAGGGCATCACCTTACCAAATTTAAAGACTTTCCAATAGATTTGATCTCTCATTCGTAAGCATTAAAGGCTTGATACTCACACGAGGTGAAAAAGTTAGGGTTAATCGAAATTGAGGTTAATCTATTTGAGGTTAATCGAAAAACAATATTGAGGTATGAATAAATCTGATTAGTAGGAATCGAGTAGGGTTATTATAGCATAAGCTGAGAGGAGCTACCGTAACGGAAACGGATGCTTCTTTCCTCATAAAAACCAAATCGATGAGTTTGAGTCACATTGTAATTTCTTAATGTGATCTTATTTATTTTTTCTACTATAAATTTTCATTGTTTACATGTTTCGTTTTTGCCTCTTTATCGAGTTCTTTAAGAGATCTTTGTTAGTAATTCTGAAGAATCAATAATTATAACAGTAATAAACAAAATAGTAAACAACTACAAATAACTAATACGAGCTTCTATGTCGCTTCATAAGAGCACCATTGAAATCATTTTCTATCAATCAATACAGATCGATTGAAAACGATCGGTATTTTTCTATTTCTTACTGGTAAATAAACACAAACAGCACAATAGTAAACATAACCGAAATTATTCACTACTCAAAAGATAAGTTAAGCTGAAACTCTGACTGTCTTCATTAAGCATAGAATAAATAAACAATAATAAACAAACACAAACATTATTCAAAACATCCGACTCATAAAAGCTTCGGTATTGTAATTCATTAAAGCCTGTGGTTAATGGAAAGAAAAATCTTCTTGTTCAAGGAAAGAAGGAAGAATATAAAAAATAAATGAGGTATAATAATTGTTGACCTTCAAAACTCATTAGGAACTCACTCATTATTAAAGGAGAAATCATCACGAAAATACACGAGTAACATTATAACTTTGAAGCTGTAAATGTTTTTGACCTTCATGAAATTTCTCATCTTATTTCTATTGAGGTTATTCTTTGTTTCTAAAGATTCTTCTACCTCAGTTTTTTTCATAAAAGGCAGTTATTGTGATCTTTGATCAGGTCACTAAATTAGTCTGTGGTTAATGGAAAGAATAACGATCAAAGTTCATTAGTTCAATACTGGTAAACGACTTGCCTCAAGCTTTGAGAGCAAAGAAAAACCTCAATCCAAAGAAAAACCCATCACTCAGTCTATATAATAATCCTCATACATTTCAGTTAATGATAAGAGTTAATGATATGATATGATAGCCAATTTTGTAGACGAGTTGGTCCTCTTATTCAAAACCTTAGATTTTTCAGTACCTCAAATTATCAGAAAATTGATCTCGGACACTTTTATTACAGAGATTAATAATAATGCTATTTGAGGTGGAAGGGAGTGAGGAAGGAGTGAACATTTGAGTGAAAATATGCAGTAAGAAAGAACTTTGATCTCTGAAATATAAACATTTCATAGTCTACTCATCCATTGAAACAAAAACATCCAACACTCAACTAAAAATGAATAATGAACTCAAGCAAGTCAATTTATTGAGCACATTCTGTCATGTGTAATATTGTACAATTTTAAAATATTACAAAAATAAAATTTTATATAAAATTTTGCATAGCTGTCACATTGCAAGCGTATATTATGCAAATGAGGACAAAATGGGATAGGTGTGAGAGGGGAAGGATGAATCGGTCAGTGGCTCGGATCAGCGGCAGTGGCGGTGACGGCGGCGGTGATCGCGGTGATCGCAGTGATCGCGGTGACGACATGGGCGGCGAGTAGTGGTGCTGTTGCGACAATACGATACTATATAATGGAGGGAAAGTGGTGATGGTGAGTTGTGGGAGGTGGGTAAGGGAGAGGAAAGGGAGAACTCTCACTTTTGTACGCGTACGCGGTAGAGACATCATCTCAAATCTCTACGCCACCCGCTCCGACACATTGGATAGCTCCACCTCGCTCCGCCTACATCGACGTAAGGACATTTTGTTATTCAAGGTTGATCACATACTTTTAAAGAGATACACGTACGTCGAATAAGACAGTATAAACTCACGAGTGATCGATGAGTGAGTTGCAAGACGAGTCTACTGATCGATTTAGAAATAATATTGAAAATTAATATTAATTTTCTAACTGAAGTATAATATGAATAAATCACAAAGAGGACAATTTTGAAAAGCTCACGTATGATTTTTTATGGCTGTTCGTACATTGACGCATATCAACGTTTAATATTGATATTATTTAAAAATATGAGCGTAATTTGAGGATGAAAAGAGGTTGAGAGATATTTTTCTGTGAAAAGAAACTCTGCCTTATAAAATTAGCAATAAAAAACATGGTTATTATTTATTGATTGGATTGACTCATAATTGAGGGATTTTAATCAGACAGAACAGCTCAGAACTATTTAAACAAAGAATAAGTAAAAAACTTAATATGGCTTTTCTTTTGCTAGTGAGCTACGTTTCTAGTGAGTTTCAGTGAGTGAGGAGTTACTAACACTGAAAGAAATTGAAGCTGTTCGTTTTTGTATAGAAAATATTATTTATTCCAAGAGTATTGAGGGAAGAAAATACTAAATTTACAAGGCAAAGTTGTGTCTGAGAGTGTCCTCTTCACAGTATTGATTACATTTTGAGTTAATGAAACCTCCACTTGTTAACAAAACATTCCTCCTTCTTGATATCAACAAAATCAATTTATTGATTTCATAAATTTCAAGAGATTTGAGATTGATAATCATTTTTTCGTTCGCTAGCAGTTAAGCTGAAATAAATGAGGAAAAGATATAGACATAACATTTATGACCTACACGATATGGGTATACGGTATTGTTATTGTTTGACTCAAAAATAAAATACCTAAGAAAATTACAGGCTTACGGTAGATTGAGCAAAAATCCGTTCGCTATAGTAATAACTCATCATTATGGTCCGTAATGATACTGGATTAATAGCAAAACGTGTAACCTCAGGCGAGAGTTGAACTCGCATCTACAGATATCTGTTCTGTTGTGCTAACCGATTGCGCTATTCATGGCCCTCACTATACGACCACTCATAGCTTCACTTATTTGAGTTTATGGACTTCATTAATAGTTTAGAATTATGTAAATAATTTAAATATGACTTAAGGTCTTAAGAGCTGAGAATAAACAAAATGTAACTTTCCGGAAGAAACGAAAAGCTTTATAGAGGTAAAAATTTACTATGAGTATAATGAGTGAGATTTGAGGGATTTGAGTAAATCGTTGTTGTTCAATGAATTATACGATGGTGTTCAGCTGCAGAGTAAACAAAACGTCTACGGTCGCTTTTAGCAAATACTTCGATTGTACTCATTGAGTTCAGCTTAGAATAATAAACAAAAAAAAACACTCATTCATGAATCTTTTCAGGTAATATTTGAAAAATTTGGCTACTTCTTTTTCAAGAGGAAAAAAGAAATCGATAACAATGAAATATCTGGTTACCAAGCATTCATGAAATTTTACGGAGGCTTAATAAATATAAGAAGCTTATATGCTAATTAATATAACTTATACAAAACTACATCTTAAATAGCGTATTACTTTTATGAAAGCTTGAAGCCAAATTAAAAAGCTTTCATTTAAATCAAAAGCTCGAAAGGTCGAGTGCTAAATACTGAAAATATATACTAGGGATATGTATGTAGAGGAGGTAAGAGGTAAACGGATCGGATTTTAACTCAGCACTTAATTCATTCATTTATTGTAGATCGTACAACACAAAAGCTACGAAAAATCATGCAAATTTATTGATCTACAGTAGAATCGATCAATGGAAATCATATCGTAATAGCTTTTATGATGGTGATAAAGCTTAAAAAACTTTGAGATAGAAAAGAGATGAATATGAGAGCCTGAGAAAAAGAGTTGAACCACCTCTAGCTATGGTGCATATTGATTTTTACTTGAGGTCGAATGTCAAATGTTTTTGATTTGTTTTTACCTCCTGATTTCTTAAAGTTCCCTCATCTGTTGTACGTGGAGTGAAATTAACGATTACGCTTTTCACGTATCTACGAAGAACATTATGTTAATTTTTTCTCTATGATATTATCGTCTTGAAATCGATCTATTGTGTCGATGACCTTCTTGTGATGAGTATTTCTCATAATGTGAACTGATCGCTAACGATTCTTTCTTCATAGATGAATCTAACCAACAATATATTACCTACCGTAATCCGTTTGATCAATGACATTTCAACGAGGACAGTAACATCACGGATTTATAACTCAACCAGCTTCTTCTTCTCTATTTACTACTAGAACTGAGTTTATCACAAACTGATAACGTCTTAACAGTGATAGTTACTGATTAGAATCGACAGAAAACATTAAAAAAACTGTTATGACACAGAAAAGCCATTTGAATAACATAATCACTTAATAATAGAGTGATGAATAACTCTGATAAGACTTAAGACTCATTACCTCAGAGGATATCTGTTTTTGTGTTATCCTAAGCGATTCATTCGCCGCTTTTCCCTTCGGATTTTGTATCAGTTTAAGCGAAACCATTTCACAAGAATGTGAGTTCATTTGTATTCCTTTCAAACCTCAATAAAGCGATTTGTTATGTAGTCATAGCGTAGAGTAACTCAAACTTTCAATGAAACCTCACAAAGAAGTCACTGAGTAATTAAAATATGAGGTGACTTCAACGATATTGTTTTGTTTTGTTAAGGCAAAAATTCTTTTCTAATAATTAATACATCCTTCATCATATTATGCCCAAAGAAAAAGTCTACTACATAAAAAAAACTGTTATTTAAGTCCATAGGGTACTTGAGGAATATTTCATTAAATAGATGGTTGTTGTAGTACCTCTTCAGTACCTTTATATAGTTGTCATAGTACTTCTTCAGCACCTCTAGCATCTCCGAATAATAACGATTCATCCGTAGTCATTTGAGGAAATCATTACAAAAGTATAAACTAAAATCTGTAATCGAATGAACTGAGGGAGCACAGTGGCGCAGTGCCACAGTTACACGTGAACCCGAATCAGTTCGTGGCATCACCCAGGTCCTACGAATCCCGATGTCCCTTCGGGGTTGGTAAATCAGTACCAGAAAAAATTGAATAAGATAACTAACACTGAGTGAGTTGGTGAAGAGTGGTGAACTCAAGTCACTGTATAGACGAGGCCCCTCGAGCACGAATGCGTAGGCGAACCACCTTCACGATATCACCACCTCGAGCACGAATGCGTAGGCGAACGCCGCCATAAGTGCTCGATCAACGCAAAAGCATATCTTATCACAACTTAATCAAATAGATTTGTGACTTCATAAGCAAAAAATTCTACTATTCTGTTGCCTTTGAAATCTTTCAACTTCAAAAATGATTAGAACTCATTTCACTGCAAATAACTCATGCTAACATTACTTATCAAGAAGATGATTATCAACTTGCTTATCAATAGTTACATATGCAAAACAAAAGCTGAACATTCTAATGTGGTCGATTCTTACAATACCTAACATCTGTTGACGATTTACATAAGCAGATCATTGAAATGAACTCAATTCTGGAACGAGTAACATCAATGAGTTGTGGTGACTTGAGCAATGGAGTTACATCGTCATCGCCTCATTCTATAACAATAAGCACTCATCAAAAGAACAAAAATGAAAACATTTTGCTTAGAAATTGTTTCTAATTGGTAAATTGAATATCATGGATTTCCGTTTAGGACCTTATTCCGTTTAATGTGTCCATGTTGTTATCCTGAAAAACCCGAAGATCATATCGATACAATGAATGATAGTAGAAATACACGAGACAAAACAGTAAGAAGTTACAAGAAAATTTTACGATTTCCTTAAAATCGGACCATTAAAAAATCATTCAATAGTACTGGAAAGTGATTTCAGTACAGAGATAAGACCTATGAATGGTAGAGAGGGAATGGAGGAGAGTGGAGGAGTTAGATAGATGACTAGAATTGGCTATATTCCAATTCTATAGTATCATGGCCGAACAAATCGAAACAAAACATGAAGCAATATAACACTGATAGTAAAACTATCAACAGAAATATCATAATTAGTAATGATTAAGAATATTGATATTAGTAATAACGATATAAATGGCGCAATGGTAAGAAGCGCCACACTAACACACAGTCTTGGTTTCGCAGACGCGGGTTCGAATCATGCACCTAGCCCTACCAAGCCTTCCATCGATCAGAGGACAGTGGAGTAGGTAACAGAGTAATCTAGGAGGGTTAGAACACTGAATTGACAGCATATTGGTTCCATCAAGTCATGGTATAGACCACTACCATTCGAACTCCTCTATCATAACATCAAGACTAAGAATGGTTGGCTCATTGCCGCAGGGAGACAGATTATGCCAATTCTTATCCTTATCGTACTAATTATGGTTATAGTAACAGTACATAACAGAAAGTGTAGCACAAAAGCTAAAAACGCTGCAGCGGTTCAAAGTGTGGTGGTTATAACTAGCCGCCATGGGCACTTTGAGTCCCTACGTGAATACCATGGGTCGATGACAGATCTATCGGAGTATGTTGTAGGGTCAAATACTCAATCAATTATTTACATCAATCCTAATAATTTAGCGGATATAACACATTCTAGAGCAGATTAAACTTTTCTACCCATCTTTATTCATCGATACGCCTTCTCAAGAACTAAAAATGTCCACTATAGTACTACTAAGCGATAGGACAAACATTAGTGAAATCTGTTAGTGAGAGCTTGATAAACCTCAACAGCCTCATTTGATTTGACAGCTAAAATTTTCACACTTCAGTTAAGCGACGAACGATTCATTCGATCTCGGAGTTGTTTTGAAAATGAAGTTGGATCTGGAGTACCATCGAATGATTCCTTTGAGAAGAATACATATCTTCGATAGGACGGAAATCGTTGGAAAGTAGAAAAAGACAGATGACGCATTCACTAATGACAGCAGAGAATTGTAATATAAGTGAATCTGAGTCACTAAAAGAGGAACGAAAAGCGTCTGCAGGTGGTCAAGAATCAAGACGAGGTATATCACCTAAAAATTCTAAAGAGAAGCCACAATCCTCATCAATGGAGAAACGAATGAAAAAACTGAAATCACTTTCACCTAATCAACGAAAAAATTCCAAAGAGAATATACGTGCGTCACTTATGAATGGGAAAAACGATAAGAGTCAAAAAAAACCTCGTTCACCAAAACCATCAAAGGATTCTAATGAAAAGCTGGTTGGATCTTCAGAGGAGAGGAAGAGAAATTTTGTAGCAACAAAAAAACAGGGATCATCTTCACCGACATCACGAGGAAGTTCAACAGAAAAAAAACCTGGCTGTACAATGGAGAAAAAGAAAAATGCTGCGAGACGAAAAAAACCCGGATCAAATTCACCCATTTCACAAAAACATTCTAAAAAAAGAAAATCTGGTTTATTAAAAGAAAGGAAACAAGTCGGTGGAATGAGGAAAAAGTCGGCATCACGTGCACACGTAGTGTCACAAAAAAATCCGAAAGAAACCAAACAGGGAGTGATAATGAGGATGAGGAAAATCTCTGTAGGTGAACGTAAGAAGAATATAGACGGTTTGAAAGGAAACGAAACACCTGAAAAGCTTATGTCACCGAAAATAAAACCGATGCTTAAAAATGATAGCAAAGAACGTAAACTGTCGAAAGATCTTCATCAGAGCAGATCCGATTCAGAAACAGTCGATTATTGGTTAGCACCTGAGGAAAAAAATATGCAAGCTATACAAGAAACTCATAAAGTACAAGTAAACATTAAAACATCAAATAATATGATACCTCATGATACTCGTTCACCTCATGTCGATAATTCACCGATATTACTACAGAATATGAAAACTCAAGAAAGTCCAGTAAACACTAATGTGAACGATATATTAAAATTTGATGACGTATTGGATAGTGATAGTGAATCGATTAGAAATCGTGCTAGGAATGATAAGAAATCATTAAGAAGTGATGAAAACCATCAAAAGATTGAAAGGATGGCAGAATACGGTGTTTTAGATCGTCCGTTATTGAATGCACCTAAGACGATAGCAGTACCAGCTGATGGCGTTCTAAACCGTCCAGTACTGATACCAACTGATAAGAAAGTCAATGGTACTACTAAAAAATCACCGAGTCAAAACGATCGAGAATCACCACAATGTGAAGCGATTGCCAAAGTTGGAGGTCATAATTCAATTGATTTGAAACTATCACCACCTAATATGCAAATGGTGAGCATCTACAGTATTATCACTAGTCATCGATTTTTATCAATGATCTATTATAGTGATCTTCATTGATGATAAGAAACGATTCTATATGAGTTCTCAGAACGTTTATTTACAGGAATCTCCGGATAAACTAAAAAAAGTCACTCAACCTCAACAACCTCCAGTTGATTATCAAATACAGGTGATCATATTTTCAGTTCAAGATAAATATATTACTAAAAAGACAAATCACATCAAAAAAATTGAGGTAATCGTTTAGTTGCCAGCATTAAAACAAGTGGATCAAATCGATACGAAAAAAAATGAGTGGAATCTGAAGGAAACCTCATCACCAGCACAAAGAAATGAGGAGGCAGAAGCGGTTGTCACTAATGCATCAACAAAACCTGATGCCATTAAAAATGATAGGGTGGAAAAATCAGAAAAAGCTCAAGATCATAACAATATTGTCAGTATATTTATGTCAGCAACACCTAGAGGAAATTTTGAGAATAAATCAGGACGAGGTAGAGTAGATTCCGAATATCGATATTGACAAAAATATCGATTGAGGCAACTATTTGAGGGTCATCATACACAATCACGTACGTCATTTAGCAATTTATGTCATGAATTTAAAGAACTATTAAATTAATATTATGTAATAAATATATAAATACATGAAAAAATCTTTTAAGGTGAAGATAAATATTATTGTACTCGTCTAGTGTTATGCTGCAATGAAAGACGGTGAGGATCTTCTCCTCTGATCCTTTGTCATCACAAGCATGAGGGATAACAGGTGCTCCTCACAGCTCAGCACATCGTACTCGTTAACGATCACTCATCTTAACAGTTCAGCTTTTCCATAACTGTCGCCATACAGCATTATCACAACTGAGTGGATGATCATATTAGAAAGGCAAACTGAATGCTTTGATCAGCTCTTAAGTGACCTCAACAGTTTTCCTCCCCTATCTACTGATCAACTGTTCCTGATCTGAACAGTGCTGCTGTTTACCTCACATATTTCTCCTGAAAAGTCATCTAATTAACTCAATCACGAAAGCAATAAGCCGTTAGAATTGCATTTCTCTCAAAATAATATAAGATAAGCTTTGGTGTTGATCATTGATCTTGTGGCGGGATGCGTCTACGTATTGGTGTTCAACGTGATATCATTGAGGTAGTTGAGTGCGAGCCTGGTCTATACAGTCACTTAAGTTGACCATTTTCAACCAAGTCAGTGGTTATTATCCTACCCAGATTTCTCCGGTACCAATTCAGCGACCCTGGAGGGATGGCGGACTTGGTTGCCCTAGGGGTTGGCAGCAAACTGATTCGGACCGCCGTGACACTGCATCCCCTTCATCCCTGAAGCCACTACGTTTCCGAAACTGGCTATAGGTTTTTTGTAATGAAGCTTCTTAGTGCTGCGCCACTAATGATTTGAAAATGTTGCCTATTAGCTGTAGATCAACATGTGCTTGAAAAGCTAAATGACTTAATCATTCATGTTCAAATTAATTTTTGAATCTTTTTCGGGATACTGTAGTGCTGTGAATCAGCATTACAACAGAACGAAGATAAATGTAACTGTTTTAGTGCA